>JAJOOR010024714.1:0-13933 GCA_036250505.1 Solanum acaule | reverse complement strand
CTTTATACTCTTGGCTTAGCTTAAAACTGGAGCCTTAAAAACGAAGTTAAAACGTTTAATAAAGACTCGACAAACTTTAAGAAACTTGCCTTGACTTATTTCTTAACTTCTAAGCTTGACTCTAACTTCACTTGACTTTAATCCGAACTTTCCTCGAATTGGATTATGAATTCAAGGGTAATGATCTCATGTTTATGGATGAGTTCTTGATATTTAGACGTACCTTGGAGTGTTGAAAACAACTATAAAACATAGGTACATTACCAAGGAACATGTATGAAAAAGTGGGGAAGGAATGAGGAAGACTAGCGTCCTTGGCGCTCTGATAGGCGCGGGGCGCCAGCCCTCAAGTTTCAGAGGGCCTGCTGGGCGCCCTGCATGGCGCGCCGCCCCAAGGGGGGACTTCAGAGCCCCTTTTGGGGCGCGCTGGTTGGCGCGACGCCCCAACCTTTTCCCCAGAAAACCCGACTTTTCTCCTTCATTTTTCCAACTCTAAACCACCTTAACTTCAAAGGTTTCAGCCCCAAACACTTAGAATCATAAAACCCCTCAACATACAATAGATTCAACTCGAAAACATAACTGGAAACATGTCCCAAATCAACTAGAACTTCAACAAACACAACCAAATCTTTTCTCGAAAATTAAAACGAGTTTGGCGTGTGGGGGAATGAACCAACCCAATACTATGATCTCACATACCTTAATACGGATCACCCCCGACGAAATCCACGACGATCTCTATGAACCTTGCTTCTTCTTCTCCTTTTCTCTCTCAAAGCCCTAACCCTCACTTTTTACAAGGGAAAACTGATTTAAAATCAGTCTAGACCCTTAATATAACCAAAATAAATGGTTAGGGAAAAGATCAAAATACCCTTACAAATTCGGATGAACTTCCCTGTGCCAACAACCCAACTTCCAAAGGGCATAACTCACTCATACGAACTCGGAATCCAGCAAATCGACGGCGTTGGAAAGATCACTCCAAAAGCTTTTCAAAAATAATTGGAAATACACCTAACTCATCCTGATCTAGGAGTTATGACTGTCTGAAGTTGACCAAAAACTCATTTTTTTTCCATACTTAGCTAAATTTCCAGATTTTTAATTCTTTCCAAAAATGACTATTTCCAATTCTATGCTTCTTCATAGCTATTTCAAATTTCCGGATGTTACAATATCTCCCCCTTTGGAACATTCGTCCTCGAATGGGATTACTCTTACTAAGCTATATTGCCAATCCTCTTGACTATGTGATAGGGTCCCATATATCGGGGACTAAGTTTCCCCTTCTTACCAATCCTCATAACTCCCTTCACGGGTGAAACTTTCAAATGTACCAAATCATCTACTTCGAACTCTAACGCCCTTCTCCTAACATCAGAAGGGCGTTAGGACTCTGTGTCGTTTTCAACCTTTCTTAAATCACTTTCACCTTTTCCATAGCTTGATGAACTAACTCTGGACCTATCAACCCTGCCTCACTAACTTCAAACCATCCAAAAAGAGATCTACATCTCCTCCCATAAAGAGTTTCATAAAGAGCCATCTGGATGCTAGAATGGTAACTATTGTTGTAAGCAACTCCATGTAAGATAGGTAATCACCTCAATTATCCTTGAAACCAATCCCACAATCTATCTTGATACCTCAAAACACCATCTCCCCCTTGTTCAAAAGCCATCACTGCTTATGAACATTTTGCCTGTAATTCCAGCAAGATAGGGTCTGGGTTTTTCTCACCTTTTACTTCTGGCACCAGTGATGGGTCAGACCCATTCATCATCACTATTCCTCCTTGTGGAATCCATAAGACTAACTCCCAGGCGTGCAAGTCGATGCACATCTCTTGCTAATTCTCTTTGTTCTTCCTCAACATGGGCGGTGCTACCCATAGACAACCTGCTTAAGGAATCAATAACAACATTTGCCTTACCAGGGTGATAAAGAAAACTTATGTCATAACCCTTGAGTAACTTTAACCACTCTCTCTCTGTCTAAGATTAAGCTCATTCTAAGTGAACACACCCATATGAACATCATACAACAGTGATGCCATATCTTCAAAGCGAAAACTACAGCAACCAACTCTAGCTCATCATATTACACCCTGATTCACCTAAACTCGACTATTATTCTCAAATCCATTTTAGGTTCAGATACTCAGTATGTACTCAAGAACGAAATGTCATAACTGGGCAGTAGCCAACTTCTCTTTCCATTCCTGAAAGTTTTCCTCACAATCTTCAGACCGTTGAAACTTCGTTGTTTTCCAAGTCAACCTGGTCAAATAAAACCCTTATCTAACAGATCCCTTTAACTGCTCTTTCAACTCTGCTGGTGCCATTCTATATGGCGAAAAAGAGATAGGACGAGTATCTGGAATGAAGTCTCACCAAAGTCTATTTCTCTCTCAGGAGGGGCTCCAGGTAGGTCATCAGGAAAAACTTCTGGAAACTCTCTTACTATAGGAACTGACTGAAAATGAGGTATCTCAACACTAGAGTCATTAACTCGAACTAAGTGATAGATACAACCCTTTGAAACTAACTTTCTCGCCTTAAGGTACGAAATGAAATGACCCTTAGGCACAACTAAACTACTACCCCACTCTATGACTGGCTCACTCGGAAACTGAAACTTGACAACTCGAGTTCTAAAATCAACTGAGGCATAACAGGCATGAAGTCAGTCCACACCAAGAATGACATCCAATTCTACCATGCCTAACTCAACTAAATCAGCCATGGTACTCTTGTGATTGACGGAAATGGGACAATCACGATAAACCTCTCTGCTAGAATAGCCTCACCAACAGGCGTAGAGACATTGAATAGCTCACTAAGTTGCTCAGAAATAACATCAAAGTTCATAGCAACATAATGAGTTACAAAAGATAAACTCGCTTTAGGGTCTAACAAAGCATAAACAGTAAAATCAAAGACTCAAATCTTACCAGTGACAACATCTGGTGAATCATCTTCTCATGGCGACTGGTGATTGCATAGAGGCGGTTTGCTCCTCCGCCAGTACTAGAAGTAGCTCCTCTAGGTACATCCTGTCTGGGAGAGCAACTAATGAAGCTTGGGCCCTATTGCTCAGATTCCCACTACCTTGCTTGTTCTTAGGGCACTCCTTCGTGAAGTGACCCTCTTGTCCACACTTAAAACAACCTGTCTGGCCATCACAACACTTACCTGGGTGGGTTCTACCACACCTAGCACATGCAGGAGCCTTACTACCCCTTGGTACCATACTGCCTTGAGGATAGGCAAGTCTAGCCCTGAAACTATAGGAATTTCTATTGTACCCATCTTTGTTCTCAGGTGCAAGTGCACTAGCAGATGGTGGAGCAGGTCCCTTCTGTTTCTGTGGGAGGGATGACTGATTGTCATCATTCTTTTGATGCCTGAACTCGTCCCCTACTATCTTAGCCCTCTTATCCTTAAACTATTCTCTATCCTTCAACTTATCCTCCTCAACCTGTTGTAAATGGATCATAAATCTTGCTAGGTCAATATCCCCTATCAGCATAGCTGCCTTGCCTTCCTTGCTTGACTGACGAGATAACCCAGCAACATATAAACTCATTCTACTCCTTATGTCCGCAACCATCTCCGGAGCATAGCGGGAAAGTTGCGTGAACTTCAGACTGTACTCATGAACACTCATAGACTCTGGATTAAGGGTGAGAAACTCTTTTATCTTTGCCTCACACAACTCACGAGGAAAGAAACGCCCCATGAGAGCACTCTCAAACATGACCCAACTCACTACTGGCGCATCATCAACCCTATTCTTTTTCCATTAGTCAAACCAGATTCTAGTGACACCCTTCAATTGGTATGCAGCTAGTTCCACCCTCTCCGACTAAGCAATATGTATCACATCAAATACCCTTTTAAGCTCCTCAATGAAGTTCTCCGGATTCTCAGTGATACTTGAACAGGTGAAGCTTGGTGGGTTCATCCTTAAGAGTTCACGGATCCTTGAAGTATCAACCACTTCGTGTCGATTATCTCTCTGCCCAACATGATAGGTCGCAACTAGACTTAACATCCGGATAGCTTCACGAAAATCAGCATATTTGATCTCTGCTTAGGTTTGCAGTTCCAGCGCATTTGGTAACTCTTGTTCTGCAACATGACGTCTAGGAAGACGCCCTCTGCCAACTCTTCGTGGAGGCATGATTATCTGAAAACACGCGCAAGCACAAATTAGAAAGAAACTTTTTAGAGATAAACTCTAACGCACGAAATGAATGTGAAAGAAGTGAGATAGTTCCTAAATGTTGCAGCCTCCTAATTATAGATGTGGCGCGCTTTACACCGATAACTAGGACTCTATAGACACGGCTTCATAGACTCCTTAGGACTCTGGAACTCTGTGCTCTGATATCAAGTTTGTCACTCCCCGAGCCTACACCCTAGACGTCGCCGGCACTTGAAGACCATTGCTGGCCCCCAAGTGAACCATTGGCCTGGCTTACTTAACTCAGCGGAAACCTTAACTCAACAAAATAACTCTATGCAATGAAAGGTCATAAAATAACCTAACTGATAAAATCTGGCCAAAAAGGCAACTCGAGTCTCAAAATAGAATATTTATATATATACGCAGATGAGAGACTCAAAACTAACTGACTGACTGTCTATTAAGCCTCTATAACACTGAGATGGATAATGGGACAGACCCCGCAACATCTTAACGCAAAACTAAGAACACAAAATAACAGAGTCCTCCGGAAGGCAAGGAGGCTCACCACTGACTCTGGAGTGCTTAACTGGATCAACGGCGTGCTGGATGCTAATCCTAGGTACCTGCGTTTGCATCATAATAAGATGCAGGCCAACTGGCATCAGTACATTGAATGTACGAGTATGCGAGCTGGAAAGCTAAGCAACATAGGCTAGAAGGAAATCTAGAAGAAATTGAATAACTTACCTGGCTCAACTCAACTCAACCTGGCCGACTCATTTCAAAATAATGTAATTTAAAACAAGTGCAATATAAAGAAAAGCTATTTAGAACATGCTATAAACTCTGTGTGTATACAAAGATACAACAAGTCTAAGATGTATGTAGAAATACAAATGAACTGATGTATATAAAAAGATACAATAATTGTTGTAGGAGTTTCTCTAACCGACAACCATCACATAAGAGCTATAGTAATGATACAACGATCAACCTCATGCTGCCAGAGCATCCTATACCCGGCCAAAGGTATAGAACCTGAACTTCCTAATGGATCCACTAGTCTAATTTGAAAAGGATTCATCTAAAAAGTATGAACCTCTTCTACCCATGATGGCTACATGGTTCTATGGGGGCTGTGGGTTCTTTGAACGCTCCCCAAGTTCGGTGCTCAATACTACTCCCAAAAATGTACTGACTCTTATATTTTTAAAATGTATTTCTTACTGCTGATTTGAGGTAATTACTCAAAAACTTAGCTCAAAAGCTATCTTGGAAATCTCTGTTTCCTCTCTTGCTTCTTTTAGAAAGCGATTACTCTTTTCTAGAAAACTAGCCCGAAGGCTCTTTGGAAATCTCAATTCCCAATCTTGTTTAAATGTGGAAACATTTCTTTAAAACTTCTTTGGGAATACTTAGTTCCCTAATAATCTTTGAGGAAAGAACTCAACTTTATACTCTTGGCTTAGCTTAAAACTGGAGCCTTAAAAACGAAGTTAAAACGTTTAATAAAGACTCGACAAACTTTAAGAAACTTGCCTTGACTTATTTCTTAACTTCTAAGCTTGACTCTAACTTCACTTGACTTTAATCCGAACTTTCCTCGAATTGGATTATGAATTCAAGGGTAATGATCTCATGTTTATGGATGAGTTCTTGATATTTAGACGTACCTTGGAGTGTTGAAAACAACTATAAAACATAGGTACATTACCAAGGAACGTGTATGAAAAAGTAGGGAAGGAACGGGGAAGACTAGCGTCCTTGGCGCTCTGATAGGCGCGGGGCGCCAGCCCTCAAGTTTCAGAGGGCCTGCTGGGCGCCCTGCATGGCGCGCCGCCCCAAGGGGGGACTTCAGAGCCCCTTTTGGGGCGCGCTGGCTGGCGCGACGCCCCAACCTTTTCCCCAGAAAACCCGACTTTTATTCTTCATTTTTCCAACTCTAAACCACCTTAACTTCAAAGGTTTCAGCCCCAAACACTTAGAATCATAAAACCCCTCAACATACAATAGATTCAACTCGAGAACACAACCGGAAACATGTCCCAAATCTACATACCTTAATAGGGATCACCCCCTACGAAATTCACGACGATCTCTATGAACCTTGCTTCTTCTTCTCCTTCTCCTCTTCTTCTCCTCTTCTCTCTCAAAGCCCCTAACCCTCACTTTTTACAAGGGAAAACTGATTTAAAATCAGTCTAGACCCTTAATATAACCAAAATAAATGGTTAGGGAAAAGACCAAAATACCCTTACAAATTCGGATGAACTTCCCTGTGCCAACAACCCAACTTCCAAAGGGCATAACTCACTCATACGAACTCCAAATCCAGCAAACTTGGCGGCGTTGGAAAGATCACTCCAAAATATTTCCAAAAATAATGGAAATACACCTAACTCATCGTGAGCTAGGAGTTATGACTGTCTGAAGTTGACCAAAAACTCATTTTTTTTCCATAATACTTAGCTAAATTTCCAGATTTTTAATTCTTTCCAAAAATGACTATTTCCAAATCTAAGCTTCTTCATAGCTATTTCAAATTGCCGGATGTTACAAAAATATTTACTATCTTTCTTATTATATGTCATTCATAAATTGTCTGCTAAACATTTCTGAGGTTTATCTAACACACATTCTGGCAATTCTCTAAAATATAAATTTGAATTTGGGTAACATATTAAATTATGCTTAACGAAGTACATACAGTCCATCATTTCTGGTGATGTTGTCTGAGGTCTAAACTTCATATTACCTAATAGAGTTTGAGCGTATTTGTCTGATGCTGAGGCTACTCTTTTGCCTTTGTCTATTGAACCTGTTGGTCTCATGCTGAAAACAAATGTATAGTTAAGTTATTTTTATATTTAGTCTACTTAACTGATCTGCTAGACTATTATCTTTTCCTTTTATATATTCAAAGTTAACATTTGGATAAATAAATATAGTATCCATAAAGTTTAGCCATCGTCTCTTGCTACTAGCCTTTTGGTTTATCTTTTGATGAAATTTAACTATGGCTTCGCAGTCTGTCCGTACTAGTATTTCATTTTTATTTAAAACATATAACTTAAAACTATTGATGCCATATATTATTGCTAAAACTTCTGCATCTATACTACTCATATTTCCTTTCTCTTTATATTTTCCACTTTGATAAGCACAAATCTTTTCTTCTGTCTTATCACTGTATTTATTTGGTCTGGCTTTTAATACAGCTCCCCATCCTTGGAAACTTCCATCTGTCTCAATTATTAAATAATCTGTTTCTAATGGTATACTTAGTTCTAGAATATTTTTAACTCTTTCCTTAATTTTTTGTATTAATTTTATATCTTCTGTGTTAACATGTTTTTGCCCTTTGCTTCCTGTTTTTGAATATAATGGTCCAGCTAGTTTTCCTAAATCTTTAATAAAGTTTCTAGCGTAATTTACCAATCCTAAGAATTTTTGTAAGTCTTTTGTATTATCTAATTTATCAGGTATTTCTAATACTTTTTTTGCTATATGTGGTTGTAGTTTATTTTTTCCATCTCCTAAGGTTACTCCTAGGAAATTTATATGATTCTTGCATAATTCCATTTTCTTTTTACTTACTATTATTCCATTTTGTACGAATAATCTAAATACTGTTTGTAGATGTCCTAGATGATCTTTGATGTCTTTACTAAAAACTAAAATGTCATCTACATATACTAAAACAAACCTTTTATAGTCTCCAAATATATTATCCATTTTTCTTTGAAATATTGGCGGGGCAGTTTTTAGCCCAAATGGCATGGCTAGCCATTCAAAATGTCCTTCAGGGCAAGTGAATATTGTCCACTCGATACTTTCTTCATGCATTTTAACCTGCCAATATCCTGACTTACAGTCGAATTTACTAAATGCCTTATTTCCTTGGATTCGGTTGATTAATTCATTTTTATCTGGTAATTTATATGCATTTGTTCTTGTATTATCATTAAGTCTTTTGTAGTTAATTACCATTCTTGTTTTACCTCTTACTATCTCACTATGATTTCTAACCATGAATGTTGTTGATCTATGTTTTGAAGTAGATCTTCTTATTACTCCTAAATTTAATAATTCTTTTATCTGTATTGCTTCAATAGCCGCTGTTTTTATTATATATTCAGGGTTTATGATATCTAATTTACATACCACCTTATTGTTTTCTCAATATTTTAAGGGTTTTTCTCCTATTATTTCCATTTCTTCTAATATTTTTACTATATTATCTAAGTCTTTAGGGCTTCTAATTATACCTATCTTATCGATTCCTATTCGAAAATTATAGAATTCATTCTCTACTTCTATTAGAGTGTAATCTTTTTCTCTTATATCATATTCTTCTTTTTCCTCTTCTTTTTCGTATTGTTCTTTATGTCTTAAGTCTTTACAATATTGGTTTTTATTTTTACAGTCTTTACAACATGTCTGTAAATTATCATTGTTTGGGGTGCTACTAGCTTGTCTTCCTTTTGTTTCAAGATTGATAGTCTGTACTGGTGTGTAAGTTAGATGTTTAAAAAATATTACCCCATCTCTTGTGATCAATGTTCCTCCATTGTTTTGTATCATGAATTTTAATCCTAATACAAAATCGACATTTATGTTGAGGTCTCTTACCCATATTCTGTCAAGAGTATACATTGGTTTATAAAATTCATTACAAGTATTTACAAAACTTACATGTGTCTTTCCTATATAGTGTTGATATGTATTATACGTTCCATCCATTTGCATTGCTACTATTGGCTTTTCTAAGGTTTTTATTAATTTTTGTGGTAATATCTTTTTGTTTATTATACTACATGTACATCCTGTATCTACTAATGCTAAGGTTTCTAATTCTATATCTTGTATTCTAAGTCTAGCCAGTACTTTAATAGTAGTAAATTTTTTATCTTCGTTACATATTAAATTTTCATAATGATTTTCCAATGTCTCTATATTCATTAATTCTGCTTCTTTGGCATATGTTTTGCACATCCCCCAGTTGTCTGGTATTTGTATTGACTCTGTCCTATCTTCTTCAAGTTTTTGTTTTCCTTTTTCTAACAATATCACCTTCTGTTCTAGTTCATTTATCCTACTTTCTAATGTTATTATTCGTAAATTTATTGTATCATTATTTATATCTCTATTTTCACGCTCTTCTTTTAATTTTATTTTTAATAACTTTTCGATGTATGTGATGCATCCTTCAGCATAGCAAAACTTACATTTTGCCTTTTTTTCTCTGCTTGGATACCATCTACATAGAATACATTGGTTACTATCTATTCTTTTATTTCTTTCAAACTCATGAGTACATTCTTGTGAAATATTCATCATTGTACTTATTTGTAATTCTTCTAAATCTATGTTCTTTAATTCTAAGCCTATTTCGTTTATTAATTCTTCATTATCTGAATCAGAATCTTCAGACCGGTTGTTATTTTTTGCTATTTCTACACTTACTATTCAATAGATACTCTCATTATCTGAGATATATTCATCTACATTAATTAATGTTTCTTGGAAATCTTCTATTAACTGTGAGTTTCTAGTTCTACTATTATTCCTTTTAGGACACACATTCGCCAAGTGTTCTATACTTCCACATGTGAAACATTCGAGCTTATTTTTATAGTTCCTATCGTTTCTATATTTTCTAACATGTCTATCTTTATTTAGATATGGATTCTTAGCTGAAGACCTTCTTAAATAGTATCTTCTATTATTATATTGCCGATCATAGTAAGGTCGTCGTTTCTTGTATCTCGTCTTTGGTTTACTCTGTTCTTTATCATAACTTTGGGTTGTATATATAATATTTTTATAAAAACCCATTTCATTCTGCTTTAGTTGTTTCTGTATTTGTATATTTGTACATTTTTCTGTTAATATTTCCATCATATGTTGTACTTTGTGTCCTATAGACCATTTACCATTAGGGTTTTGTATTACTCCGTCTCTTTTATACCATCTTTCTTCTATTTCTCTACCTAACACTCCTGGTAATTTATTAAACAACTTCTTCACTAATTCTTCATCAAAAGAATTTCCACTAATTGTGCAATAATAATAATAATCTTTTAGAAAGTTTTTAATGTGGAACCAACTTGTAATACTTAACTGTTCTAGTTTTATTAAAGCATTTCTTTGTAATACCACTAAACCACTATTTGGATCATCTCCTGTAATTAGACTATGTATCCTATTTGTAAAATTGTATCGGTTTGCTCCCATGTTTACTAATGCTTGGAATTCTTGTGGGAAATTAGATTTATATGCTTCCCATAAGGCTTTTGCGGATTCTCCTAGGAAAGTTTCCATGTATTTATACATTGTTTCTGCGTCTGCATCTTGGTATGTTTTTATGTAGTCTGCTACTACTATTCCTTTCCATAAGTCTATCACCGCATTCCACATTTGCGGATCATGTGCTGCGATGTTTAATATTTTTCCTTTACTTCTCCCTTCTTGTAACCTAATAGGTTCTTCTATAGGCATTCTTCTACCCATTGATCTTACATTTTCTATTACCGTGTCAGGATTTACCCTAAATACTCTTTTTCTTGGTACATTTCCCGTACTTGTGTCTATAGTATGAGGTTGGGCAGTTCTTTGGAATGGACTCGCACTTGAACTGGTGGATTCCATAAGTTCCTTTTGACTTATTATATAATTCCTTTCGGTTTCATCTTCGCTAACAAATATATTTTCTATTATTTCATCCAGGCTTGCTAATCTTTCTTGGTTACTATACTCGTCTCTATATCCTAAATTATCCGTTCTGAATTTGCATGTTTTAAAATGTCTTTCTACTTCTGCTATACCCATATTTTCTATTTTACATCCTTTGCATTTAAACATTATAGTCTCATTATCTCTATATCTTCTTTCTGCTTCTTGCAACGCTTCATCTACTTCATATCCTTCCTGTATTATTTCTACATTCATTAGCTCTTTTTCGGATTCTAATTCTAATTCTTCTTCTAAGTTCGTTTGATTAGAGTAATTATAGTTTGTGAATCTTATAGATGTTTCTCCTTTTGTATTAGTGTACATTAGATGAGATTTTGGTGTGAGTACTTTCTTTTTATTAAATTGTTCTAGGTTCCATTCTAATCTTGCATATTCTTTTGGATTTATTTCTATTGGTTTTATTAACTTTATGCCTTTGTTTCCCATTACTTCCACTACATCTTCTACTTTTAGTCTAAACCTTGTATTACTACTAGATGCAACTTTTCCAATGAAACCTATACACATAAGTAGATTATTTCCGCTACTCATTTCTTCATAGCCTTTAGTCTGTATTCCTATTTTTATATGCTTTCCAAATTCTTCTAAATTAATCATAAAATCTGGGCTAATATAGAATATTCCTCCATTATTGGTCATATCTACTTCTGTTAATCCTATTATGGATTTCTTTAAATCAGACCACCTATCATCGTATATTACTATTAATACTTTAGTTCCTAGATTCTTTCTGGTTAATCCTTTTAATCCTACTACTATTAATCCCATGTGCATTAATGTGAGTCTGTTATGTTCTATTCCCCTTAGGGATTCTGGATTTACTAGATTCATAGTAGCTATTTCTTTCCCTATAGCCGAAATTTGTTCTTCTCTATAATGTCTATATAGCTGATTATTTCTTGCAAAATATCCTATATCGTATAATATCTTCGGATTAAGTAGGTTCAACTGATTCTGTTGGAATATTTTTAGGTCTTTATCTATATCTATTACTTGGTTTAACTCCTGGATTTGTTTATCTTCTTGTTTATTTCGTGTTAGTATTCTTGATATAAGGCTATTACCTATTCTATTATCAGAAAAACTTATTCGTGGTCTTTCTTCGACTGTTGTTCTTCTACCTGAAAGAAAGTCCATTTTTGAGATTTTCTAACTACTGTCGGTCTCTCTTTAAGTGGAGTAATTTCAATATTTTTTAATTGGGTTATTAATTCTTCTATTTCAGAGTTCTTAGGTTGTTCTCTTAGAGTTTCTTTTTCTTTTATTATTTTATCTAGTTTTTTATTTAATTCTAACAGTAGTGCTATTATAGTGTTATTTTGTTTAATAATTATTTGATCTGATTTATTTGCAGGTTGGTGATCAGACAGTTCTTGCGGATCTGGTTGGATGCTCGCTGTAAATTTTAAGGCTTTAGCGTATGATGGATCTTGACATAAGTCGTTCATGAAAGGAGTTTGTCCTCTAGTTGTTGTGTTGTCTTTTTTAATTCATTAACTTCGGTAGTTACTATTTCTACTTGCTTTGTAATTTTTTCAACTAATTCAGTTGTTCTTATCTCTAATTCTTTAGGCTTTTCTGTTATGGTCTTTATTAGCTTTCCTATTTCAACCTTTGTAGGTATCTGTTCTATATTAAACTTATTGTTCAAGTATTGGATTTTTCTATCTAGTTCTAATTCTTGTGATTTTAGGAAATCAAGGTTTTGTTCCAACTTTTCTAGTATCTTTTTATGTTTATTTTGAGTTATTTCTATTGTCTCTAGTAATCGTACTATATTCTTATCTTTTTCCTGCGTTTTTTCACTAAAATTTATCATAAGATCTATTATAGTATTATATTGCTTATCTTCGGAATGTAAAAGATGTTCTCCTTGGCTAAAGTTGCACTTTATTACCGTATTATCTTTTAATATTCTATATTTCTTTTCAGGGTAGATTCTAAGGTCTAAGTAGTCTAGTTGTTTTAATGGATCTATAGTTACTATCTTTATCCTAGTGGAATATCTATTTCTCTAATAACTTTCTTCTAAACTTCTATTCTATTATTAGCGGATTGGATATCACTATCGATACTATGTAATTCCCACTTGATAGCACTTAACAATTCTGGATTGACTAGTGTTGGTCTATTTGATGAGTATAGACTTCCGTGATTACAAAGTCTATCTACTAAGTCTCTTGTTTCTAATACTTTTAAATATAGGCTTAATGCCTTTTTTAGTTTTAACCACTCTAACTTTATCTGTATCTCTCTGTATAAATACCGATATCTTATTCTTAATTGATTAGCGAATGGATGTTTTTTCATATATTACTTCTGTCTAGATTTTAACTGTGTAATGAATTTATATTCTAATCTAGATATTATATCAATTAATTGATCTAATCTTATATTGTCTTCTCTGGTACTATTTAGTCTCTTATATTCTAGATATAAACTTTCCAATTTTCTTTTTGTTTCTAAATGTGTCTGAGTACTACGTAAAGGTCTTCTCATTAACTGACTTCCCAAAAACTTCTTGCTCTGATACCAAATTAAACAACAAAATTAAATAAACTGGCACTCATAGATATATATATATATACACACACACTCTTGTAGCATATACGCTACATGTTGGTGTTTACAAATCGATGATTGCTATAAATAATCTATATTTTGTAATTATTTAAAAAGTAGAGAAAATACATTAAAAAAAAACACCTTAAAACTTGATACCACAACTTACCATCGCACTTGTTTAGATACCTCTTAACATTTTTGAAGTGATTATTTTTCACCTGAGATTATGACACCACCCTCACTAGCCACATCATAGTCATGTAAGCACCACATCATAGCCATGTAAGCGCCACATCATAACCATGTAGGCACCACGTCATTAATCTTTATTTCTTTTTTACTTATTCACCATTTTTTCTTAAATACTTTTTAAAATTAATTACATCAATTAATTAATTTCTAAATACATAAC
>JAJOOR010024713.1:0-11933 GCA_036250505.1 Solanum acaule | reverse complement strand
CATGCTTGGTAGTATAAGTATACAAATTCCAAAGAAAAAATTATCTATTTTTTTAACCAAAAATATACCCAAAAAAAATGCTTCAGACAAATAATGAACAAATTCAATGTTCATACCAAAATATAACATTATACATTTTTAAAAAAACGTCATAATTCAAATTATTATACACAACAAAAAATCTGAAATCAGTATACAAATTTCATATAATTATTATGCACATTTTTCATACCTATTTCATGCCAAAATTATACCTATTTCATGACATAAGTCGTCACTTTTTTCACAGCAGAATCATGCCACTATAATATCAAAATAATACCACTTTTAACTATTAATTGCCATTTATTAGACAAATAGTATACGAAATTCATTCAAATATAATTCTAAAATCGTACCAACATGGTATAACCAATATACCAAATTCAAATAAATTTTATGTAATTTTTTAACCAAAAACATACAAAAAAATGATCAAACAAAAATCTATACCAATTTCAAACAAATTTTATGTAATTTCAAAAGTGAATATTCATACCAAAAACGCCATAATTAAAATTATTATCCACAAACAAAATCTGAATATTTTATTTTTTTCAGAATCACTGTTCATAATTTATTTGAACGTTTGGTTTGTATTACAATACAAATAAAAAATCGCAAAGAACACTAACCTGAAGGATCCTATCTACCACCATGTTTTATTAATACTAATAAGAAGCCGTCCAGAAAATAAAGATTATTGAATAATAACGAATATGAATTAGATGAGAGTGACAAGATTTCTGGAAAAAAAAAATCGAAGAGAGAGAAACGTGGAAGAAAATGGATGAAATCAGAATTTTTAATTAATTTTAACAAATTAGAGTGAAATAAGGAAATTAAATATTCTTAATTAGTTTGAATTTCCTTAATTTATGCTAATTAGTAATTATCTTCAATCAATTCAAATTTAATTAACACACTTATTTCCGTTTTGTTATCTTCTTCTTTTTTTCAGAAACGAATTATTTTATTTTTTGATCTTTATATTTTTTTCAAAACAAATTTTTACAATTATTTTAAAAAAAAACTTTTTTTATTAAGAAACTGTTATAACCTGAATTTTTTTATTGTTACAATTTGAAAGTTTAATTCTACTATTATAACTTGAAAATATTAATCTAATATATGTCATATATGAAATTTTCACTTAAAATAATGGTACTTTTGAAAGAACAAGCAAGATCAATTGCTTTTTGAAATTCTAACACCATAAAAATGATCTTTAGCAGCAATTAATTTACGGCAATAGCTTAATTGCCGTTTAAAACATATTTTTAGCGCCATTTAACACTCTTTGTAAATGTTCTCAAGGCCTATATCGACACTGAATCCAAAGACAATTAACTAGCTAATGTCGGTAAAGACTTTATCACTCTTTGTTAATGTTTATATTTATTGCCGCTAGAAGATGTTTTCGTTGTAGTGGCATCACTTATTTTGAAACAAAATAAAAGGGCTAAAAAATCACTAGTTTAGGAACGGAGAAAGTACATACTTTTTGTTATGGATTCGGTATCATGGGCGGAGCTACAGTGTACTAAGTGTGTCGTGTGTTCGAGACTCATTAGTTGAGTTTCAAAAATGAATAGTAGTCCCTAGGGTGGCAAAAGCAAATCCAATCTTTCCAATTCATCCAACCCGCGTGTTTGTTAGATCAACCCATTCAAATTTATCAAAAATTGAGTTTATATGTAGCACAAAATGACTAATGAGAAAACTTGTCAAAATATTTTTAAAATATTTTTGGAAAAAAATTGATATATTATATATAACCATAATAAAAAATAAAAAAATAGTTAGGTACTAAAATATTTTTAAAGAACAAATATATAATTAGAACTTGGTAAAAATTTAATAGCTACTAAAATAGTTTTGAAGGCATTTTTGAACATCTTCTCTTTCTAAAATAATACCCAATGTTTTTCCTTGGACGTTTAACTTTTTTCTTTCTCATTTAATTTTGTGAATAAACAAATCTTATTAATTGTGTTGTTTGGTTTCATTTAATTTTGCAAATAAGTCGTATTCGATGATATTAGTAACGGTAGAATTTAATTGTAAGTTTGAATAAACAATAGTTGTGTGAGTTGCTCGATAAAAAGGTATATGGTCAAATTTGAATTAATTTCTGAGATGATCACTCAATAAATATTAGTTATTATTTCAAAAATCATTTACTTTATTTGAAAAAATTAAAATTAAAAAGAAATATGATTTTTTAATATAAAATTTATTAATTGAGTGATCATTCAAAAAATTAATCCGATCAAATCCATTGCTCTACCTGTTATCGAGTATGCATCGTATAAAGAATTAGCAATGGACCATATGGCCAATTTTTTAGGGCTAATTAGTAGATTTGAAATTCTTAATCAGCCTTTACGTATTCTCGTTTTAATTGATTATTGCTACTATAGTAGTTAGGTGGAGAAAGCACACTGTTTACGGCAATTTAATGGTCAAATCACATAATGTCATAAATCGGCTCAACACTCCTATTTTCTTTTGTGGACGCGTTTGCTTAAGTTGTTTCGATTTATTATCTCTTTTTATTGCGATAGTAGTTGTTTCGATTTATTATCTCTTTTTATTGCGATAGTTACTTGCACATAGCTTTGACTAATTTATGGATATTTTGACTAATTTGTTGGAGTTGTTTTAAAAATATCAATAGATGCATGTTATATTTTTAGAGAATTCGATATGACTATGGCATCAAAATAAAAACTTTGCGCAACTTAGCATGTTAGTACAATTAGCATGCATAACGTTGAAGGGTATAATTATTTCGTGATCATCTTGTCTAAAAGCTTAAGACGTTAAAGAAAATATATTTTTATTATTTAATTGTATTCTCAACATGCCGACCCCTCACATGTAGGCTTAATTATATTTTTCATGAACCAAACACGAGAAAATTCTTCTTCTTTTTTTAATAATGACTGAGACTTGGGCAGTGAGATTCAATCTCAAAACGTCTATCCACTCTAATACCATATTGAAATGTGTGATCATATCATTTTAAAAACTCAAGCAATTTAAAGAAAAAATATTTTTATTATTTAATTACGTTCTGAACATGTAAATAATTTTTCCATCACTTGTACAATGCAACACCTAATCCAACATATCGTGCAAGATATGTTTGTCAGAGAAATTCGGTGAGGCTCTTTTTGATTTGTTTGGTGCCATAATCATGAAAATTAGAAAACAAAAAATCAAAAGATAAGGAAAAAAATTAAATTGAAGAAAAATAATTATTATATTTGCACCAAACAAATTTAAAAAACAAAATCCATAAACCAATATTAGATACTACGAACCTAAATGCCCATACACGCGAGGAAATAAAAGAGGGGCCCCTTGTGGGTTGGCATAAGATCAAAGAGTAAGACTAAGTTGACCACAAGAAACTTCACATCTTCTACCTCCCTATAACTTTTGTGACCTATATAGATTTAGGGTGTATTTAGTGGAAAATATTTTTCAGAAAATAAATAATTTTTTTATTTATTATTTTTGATGAATAAATAAAAAATATTTGTATATAATTAGAGCTGTCAATGTAGGCTAGCCCATCCCATCCGGGCTAATCTATACATGCTTTGAAATTTGACGGGTCAGGTCGGGTTAGCCCATTTTTGGTGTGGGCTAGAAAATGGTCAGTCCAGCCCACAAGTACGTGGGCTGCGGGCTTTGTCGGGCCAGCCCTCTTTTCTTAAAAGTATATTTTTATAACTTTTTAAATTAAATTATAATTTAAAAATATTATCATAAATATTGACAAGACAATATTACATGGTGTTAGTGTTACTACTTGTTAATCAAATTCACAAATAAAATTATCTTTATAATATTTATTAAGTTTGATTTCAAGTAAAAACATAAATAGCTAAATAGAAATATTAACCTAATTGTTTTCCAATAATCATAATAAAACACAAAAAGTATGACAATATTCTATAGGCTACAGCCTATGCAGTGATTCCCTAAAAATTTTAGGGAATTTTAATTTTATGTAATATATATTTTATAAACATAATTTGTATTTAAATTGTCATATTTCAAACTTTAAACAGATTTTGAGTTTAGACTTTTATTATTTTTAATACTCTATTTTATTTTTATTTTTTAATTAATTTTATTTGGCCCACGGGTTGGCCCTATCCATATTTCTCAAGCCCCACAAATCGGCAGACTTATTCAGGTCGGGCTAAAAAACTCTTTTCTTAAATGGGCTCCAAAAGTCATAGTCCAACCCTATCAAATCACGGGTTAGGCCAGGCCGATCCAACGAATCTAGCCCATATTGACGGCTCTATATATAGTGTAATCAAATTAAACACCATGGGTGTAGGAGTGTGGGGGTTGGAGTGGAGATGGTGTGTGCTGAGGATGGGAATGAGACAATTAATATTAAATGTTATAGATGAAACTTGTTTTTTTTTTTAAAAAAACTTTTTCTATTTTATGAAGTTTAGTTTTTTTAGAGAAAGTGTTCTTCAAAAAATTTTACCAATCAACATGAAAAAAATTAGAAATATTTTCCTCCGTATCAAGTACATTATATGTAGTGCAACAATTATCTAGAAAATTGTGTACTATTTTCTTCGTTTTTAAATAAGTGATGTTTTTAGTTTGAGCATACCTTTTTAAGAAATTGATCATTCCTAATAAATAAAGAGTGTTTTTATTAACTTGTCAGTAATTAAATGTCTTGAAGAAAGAAATGATTATTCGCTCCGTTCATTTTTACTTATCAGTTATACTAAAAATAGATGTCCAACAATAATTATTCAGGAAAACAAAGAGATAATTTACCCTTTTGTTAAATACTATTCAATATCTAAAACACATTTAGTTCATTTTTAGAAATACTTATTTCTCTTAATATATTCACTTATTATTAATATTTAAATAATAAAAATAAAAGAGTATTATATGATAACTTGAACTCTAAATTAATTATAGAAGTTTGTTTAGGATTCTTATTTGGTTGCCAAAGATAACAAGGATTTTTTCACCAATTTCTTGTCCTTATTACTTTCATCTCCATATTTTCTCTTTTTAGCTCATTCAATCAACAATACAAAAATTAATTGAAAACAAAATTTGATTCATATACCCATCATATGTACTCCAATTTATTAAAGTAATACTCAAAGTCAATAGATAAAAAATATTTGAACATCATTTCAATATATAAATCTTAAATAAGCTGAAAATCATTAATCTTTAAATGTGAAAATATAATAATTAAATTTAAAAAAAAAAGATTATTTTGAGGAACTTAAAAGTACTATTACTTTTTTAAAAACTTGTTTTTCCTAAGATTTTTTTTTTCCAAAATTTTGACCAATAAAAAAAAATAGAAATAAATTTTGACCAACCGACAGTATTTTATTTTGCTTTCACTATCACTTTCTATTAAAGGTCTCAGTTTGTCTGTGTTCTTTAATCCACCATTCAAAAATAATTAGTCATTTTCTATATGTAAAACATGCTTATTTGCCATTTGACATAAGTTGTTGTAGGTAGGGTACAAAACAAATAATTTGGTACAAAGTAGATTGTGGTATTTTATTCATGTTCCTTTTTAGCTTATGTTCACCTTATATTTAAATAAATTTGTAAAGTCTAATAAACATTTTAAATTTCATATTTTGACGAAACCACCGTGTTATGGGATAACATTAGGATTTAGGAGTGCAACTCTTGCTTTTCTATGTTCCACTTCATGAATATGATATAAAACTTGACACATTTAATTAAACTATTCATGTTCGTACTAAGTTGAATTTTACAAGCAATGATTAGTAGGATCACTTCCTCAGTCTCAATTCATATGACATATATCAGATATCGATAGTCAAACAAGAAATTGTTTTACTACAATTTATTCTTAGTTTTTTTTTGAATATTTTATTTTAAAATTATTGGACTTATATTATTTTGTAGGCAGTTTCTAAATATGTAATTATTTTTCAAAAACCTTAAAGATTGTATATAAAAATTCACAATCAAAATAAATAACTCTTCACTGGGCATCTTGTTATTATTTAATCAAAATGAAAACTTTGACTCTCCAAATTTGAACTGTGTCATATACAATGGTGTAGCCTAGATTTTCACTAAGAGAATTCAAAATCTGAAGAAGTAAACAAATGAACTAGGCGAAAAGACAGTTCCACATCTATTATATATATATACATGAAAAATATTTTAATCATATAATTTTTCATTGAAAAAAATTCGAATGAACTCATTATCCCCCAGCTCGCTACGCACCTAGTCAAATAAATTGGGACATGATGGGGAGTATTTTATGAGTACAATTTCTTCTCTTTTACAATGCTATCTTTATGTTATAGAAATGTTTTATTTGTCTGTGGGTGGTGAACTTTTTGGTTGAGTCCATGCTCTTTCCCTTCTAATATTTTTATAAGTTTTTTATTTGTGTGTGGGGTTCTATTCTTCTTTCCCAGTAGCTTCAGCGCTTAAAATACTTATACTCACCCACCGTCACTTTCCCTTTTTATATCCCACACGCACGGCCAGTGGATAGCAATATTGACAATAACATTTTTTTTAAACACAAGCTTAAAAACTTTATCATTCACTACTCGAGTGTCCATCATACACAATTCGATTTTCATTGTCGGTGGGCTGATTAATTTGAATTCACATATAGTAGGCCGGGAAAACTCTCCCTTCTCAGTCTTGAAGTCAGAGACTTCTGATTAAGGATCGAGAGATTAATTCAAACCACCATCATCCCACCAAGCCTTTGAGTTTTGTTTCCGTTTATTAATTATTCGATTTTCGTAGTTTGGCCTGATTAATTTGGATTCGTGGTGGTTGCTCTCTACTAAGAAATTCTCCATTCTCAGGCTTTAAGTCAGAGATTTCTAGTTAAGGATTGAGAGATTCCAACGTCCATTTCACATAGCACAAACACGTTGAATTTGTGCTCTGCCTTGTTTTTTTGTGTCCATTATGGCTTTGCTTAGGTGCTTTGGGTACAACGTAAGGCGCGCTGGAGTTGCTGATATCCGTGTTTTCGCAGAAGGCGATAAAGAAGATGAATCAGATAACACAATGATTGCTGGTGCAACGAGATATACAAGCGAAGAGTTGAAGAAATTCACCGCGAATTTCTCCAATTCCAATTTAATTGCCTGTGGTGGATTTAGCAGAGTCTATTTAGCTAATTTCCCTGATTCATCACTCCGAGCTGTTAAAATCATGGACAGCAGCAGCGAGCGTCTCAATAGAATCTACAAGCAAGAATTAGACATTTTGATTCAAATCAAACACGACAACATAGTTAAACTTTTTGATCATTGTGAAAATGATGAATCTGGAAACATGCTCGTGTTCGAGTATGTCTCAAATGGTACTCTACAGGACAAACTCCACGAAAACAGAGATATGGCAATTCTTCCATGGAGAAACCGAATGGCTGTGGCATTTCAACTTGCTCAAGCTATTGAGTATCTACATGACAAATGTCCTTTACAAATTGTGCATAGTGATATCAAGTCCTCTAATATATTGCTAGACGATCAATTCAATTGCAAGCTTTGTGATTTTGGGTCCGCGAAAATTGGATTTTCTTCTTCAGTTTCACCATCAACGAAAAATCGAGTGATGCTTGGTTCTCCAGGTTATACTGATCCTCACTACTTGAGGACCGGCATTGCCTCCAAGAAAAACGACATATATAGCTTTGGAGTCATTATTTTAGAACTCATTTCAGGGGTTGAGGCCTTTTCCTCAGATAGTGGGGAGATGTTAATATCAATAACTGCTCCGATTTTGAACGATGTGTCTAAGGTAGCAGAAATGATAGATCCACGCCTCGATAGGAATCACGTATTGGAGGAAGCTAAGGCCATGGTGTCAGTTGCAGCATTATGCCTAAGTGATTTCCCAGGCCTCAGACCCTCTGCTTCTGAAATTTTGGAGAATATGAGAAGTAGAATATCTTCCATCTCCTTTCTGTTTTCAGTTGGTAAAAAGGTTTGAGCAGGGACGGAGCTAGGAAGGGCCAAGGGGTTCATTCGAAACCCCTTCAGTGAAAAATTATACCATTTATACATGATTAAATTTACAACAGTATTTATGTGTGATACTAGTTAAAGGTTCATGTAAATTTGTATAGGGATTTGTCACAATTGAAAGTTTTGTCATAGCTAGGTAAAGAATTAGTTCAAGAAACTCCTTACAAATTGAGAGTTGAAATTTTATAATAATCAAATTTGATTTGCTACTCAACTATGAAAAATAGAGCAAATTTGTCTTGACTTTAAATTTCATCTCAAATGTGTGTTTATCGTTGTAGAACTTGTTCAGATTTGTTTCTCAAACTAACAGACCTCCAACATAATAATATAGTTTACCTACGACCCAACAAATGGACTCCGTAGGCCTAGAGGAACAACTAGCGCCAAGCATTTGCCGTTATGAAACCGTCCTACGAGTGAAGCTGGATGGTTGGGCACTGGATAAGTTATCCCCTAGTTTGGGGACTGCTAAGGTGAAAGAATTTTAGACCATTGAATTGTACATAGTGCCCAAACGTCTGGCATCATTAGTGAGACGATTTTATAATGGCTAATGTTGGCCACTGGCTATTTCTTCGGATGTATCGAGCCTTGGTCTGATTTGATCATTGGCCTCTCAGAGTAATATCGTTATTTTTGTCATCTCCTAGAGGAATATCTATTACTTACTCTATTCCATATTAACTGAATTTGTGAGATAATTTATTGAGGAAAACATTGACATAATACATAAATAATGTCCTTTAACTTAACCCTATTTCACATTTATGCCCTCCAATTTTGGGTGTGCACAAATAGACACATAAACTTGTATAAAGTTGAACAAATAGATACACACATCCTACGTGACATCGTACATAACAATTTGTGTCCTACGGAGATCTATGTGTATTATGTCACATAAGACTCTTTTGTCTACTTGTTCACTTTTATACAAGTTTAAGTGTCTATTTGTGCAAACTCAAAGTTGGAGGGCATGAATATGAAATGAGGTCAAGTTAAATGGCACATTTATAGGTTGAAGACCAAAATGATCACATTTTGTGATATATTAAGGACTATTTCCATCAAGTTTATATATTAAGGACCAAATGGAAGCAAAGCCCATACATTAAGGATCATTTTGATCATTTTCTGGATAACTTTATATAGTTTACTCTTGTGTGGTTGTGTTCTATTTTGTATGAAGCTTTTTGTACCTTCTTTTTGGTTCCAAAAAGACCAAATATCTATATTAGAAAATCTTTTAAAACTCATCTTCTCATTTAACCCTTGATAACATGCTCATGTGGATGATATGACATGTTGAAGACCACAAGTTTGTTTGGATCAATTTTGTAAGTTATATATATGTTGACACCCAATTTTGGACCTCCACAATATAGATTAATCATCGAGCCTCTTCAATTTCAAACGAATTAAAATAATTAGTTTTACAAAATTTTAAGAAAAAATATATAGTTTGCAAGTTATTTTAAATAGTTTTGTCACTTTTTATAGTTTTTAGATAATATATATGTTTTACATAATTATGTATATAATTAGTATATTTTATGAATATTCAAAAATCGTCTCAAAAAATATTTGTTTTAATTAAATATTTGGTTAATTATTTTAGTTATATAATAGTTTATATTTTTTGAAATAATTAGTTTATAATTAAGTTAATTATTTCATTTCGTTAGGATTAAGAAGCTCATTAATCTTAATTCATCGTGTTTAAATTCTAGCCGGATTCACTAGATTAACTCAATTCGGTTATATTTTGAATTCAATTGGCTATAATTGCAATCGATTGGATCAAATGACCAATTCCAATGCAAACTCTTTCCTTATCTCACCTTAAACCCATCTAAGACTCAAAATTGGGCCTATTTTTCAGCCCAATTTCGATTCAATACCCATTTTCCTCTATTCCCAGCCAGCCCATTTTTTGCCTTCATCAGCCCACCAAAAGACCCATTCCAATACAACTACAATCAGCAGCTGCGACCCCTACGTCTTCTTCTTCTTTCATGAAACCAGACGACCCCATCTCGTCCAAACCTAGCGGAAATCGCGGAGAACCCAGAAACGTGATCATCTGCAAAACCCATAACCCTAGCAGCCTAATCCATCACCTCACGTCCCCTTCCCCCCCCCCCCCCCTTCGCGGAAGTCGCAAGCCTTCACAACAACCTTCGTTGTTGCTTCGAAAAGAGAAGAAAAAATTCAAATTTTTGTTTGAATTTTCCAACGGATTTTCCCCCTAAATCACCCCAACTTCCCCTATAAATAACCCTCTACCCTCAGTGATTAGGGACAGGTTAAAAATATTGGATTTTGAGGTCATATACGAAAAATAGCTTACAAACAAGGTTTGGAACTTGGTTTTTGAGCGATAGACATCTTAAACTTAAGAAGTTTATAACTAGCTTTCTGATTCTAAGTTCCGAGAAGATCGACGCTCAGATTTTCTTAACTTGTTGTTCGTATTTAGATTTCATAGTAGAAGAGTCGTTGTTCTCAGCTCGTTTGTCCTAGTCTCGCTGCCCACGGAAAGGTAACCTCTTCATCTCCTTTATCCCAACTTAATATAGGCGAGGTTATGAAATCTTTGTTTTTGTTTGGCTGCCGCTGTTCCGATGATGAATTTGTTTTTATGCCAACCAATGGCCTAGATAGTTTTAATAGGGTTCTTATCAGTAGTGTAGTAATGTTCTTGCTAAGCTTCTCGACGCTGCTCGTATTCGTTCAAATCTTAAATTCTTGCATAAGTTTCATGTGCTCTAGTTTTGGTTTAAGCTTTTCAAAGTAACACCCCACCCTTATTTCTCATTTTCCTTTTTGAATGACGCAATTTATGTTATGCTTTGTTCATCTTGTTTATAGGTTTTTTTAGCCCCCTTTGTATCTCTTTTCGTATTGATATTCTGCTTGAAGATTGTGTTTTTTTATTAAAAAAAAACGTTAATTATTGGAAGTCGAGTTAATGTAAAATGTAGGATTTTATCTTGTTTTCGCATTTCAGCCTATCTAGTTCTTGTTCTATTTCTAGTTTGCTGTCTATTTCCTGTTCAAATTTTCAATCTCTCTAAGTGTTCTGAAATCTCTTCTTGTGGGTAACATTTGAGCTCTTGAAATGTGTCAAGCGTAGCATCTGTTTTCTGTCTTGTTTGGCTGCTAAAATTATTAAGAGGACTCCTAAATAGCTTGTTCATCATCCTAAAGAAAATGGTCTTAATCACTATTTTGCTACTCTTCGTATGGAACTTAATTTTTCTATCATTAGCCGCTCGCTTTGATAGAATATAAGGCCACAACTTCTCATGAGCATTGGGTGTATGATTCCTTGCGTAATGACACTAGTTTCTTATGCGGCAACGGTTTACTTCGGCTAAAAAGTGGGCTGTTTTAATTAGATCTTGATAAAAGTTTTGATTCATCAACTCATGTTTAAATCACATCATGTTTATCTCTATAGTTTATGTCATTGGTTGTAAAAGCATGTAACAAGTTCCACTTCTTTTAATATATTTTACTTGAAAGCGAGAAAACCATTGAGCGGATTGTAGGATTTACGTAAGACTCACTAGTATCGAATACTATGTGTCTAAGTTTACTTTGGATTTGACAATACGATTGTGTCTAAGTATATTCATGGACCTACTCCCAATTTTTAGCAATTTGTTTGTTGTTACTGATTTGTATGAAGAGTCATTGTAAATGTGTAAATTTTAGTCATGATCATTAGCATATGTATCATAGATCTATTACTACATGCAAGTGACAGTTAGGAGTATTTTAAATCCCCACTTAGATTTGTCTTCTTTGTTGGTTTGA
>JAJOOR010024710.1:0-13297 GCA_036250505.1 Solanum acaule | reverse complement strand
ATAACAATTTTACTGCAGGCAAGCAAGTAGAGCAATGTATATGGAATAACCTTTTCTGTTTTCTTTTAAGATGATTTAGCATTATAATGTTTTCCCTATTATTCAGTTCCTAGAAATTAGGGGGGGGGGGGGACTCAATTTCAAAAATGGATTGAAGAAAAAATGATCATGATTTCTTTTGAAACGCTTCTGTGATTGTTTTTTTAAATCCAATTGTTCATGCAACTTATAGGTATTAATGATAACGATGTCTATGGAAGGTGATGGATCCTAATTGCCGCAAATTTTTGCTCGATAGTTTATGTTTCATCATATAAGCAAAGTACTTGTACATTCAATAAGTAAGAACTATGCAGTACTGGATATTTTGGTTGAAGAATAGTGTTGACTACTAATGACCTATGTAAGAGTAGAGAGAAAATGTAATAGCACATTTGATGATATGTAGTATATACGTTTGATTTATGGATGGTCTTTATGTACTTTGTTATAATATATAAAAGTTCCGGATCAGGCACATATTGTACAGAACTATCGATTATTATTACTTCAGTATGAATCACTATCTTTATGCAAGATTAAAACATGATTAATATTGTTCGAAGACATACATTATGAGGTTATCTTTTTGTCACATGTACATGAGAATGTTACTTTCATATCCATGTTAGTACAAAGGCATTGTGCTATGACATCAAAATCAAGCATGTTGGGTCCGTGCTGAGCACGGCCATGGCCAATCTAGTCTAAGATAAAGAGTAGTTTCGCGTGGCCTAAAAGTATTTTGGCCAAACCCTTAGCTAGACAAACTTTCATTACACAAAATAAAAAAAATTCAATGGGTTGTATACTTACCCTTCTGAAAAGTCAAAAGTATTTATTTTTCATAAATATAAATATATATTTGTATTACAGAATTAAAATAGGAAAAATTACCTAAATACACAATTATCTAAAATTTCCTACCATTTAAAAAAGTTTCAAAAATTCTCTATCAGATACATCACTCATACATCTCTATCCTCCTCTCGGATACATCCCTTCCCTCTCTGATACATTCTTAACTATATATCCGGATGTCTGCTGATGTAGTATTTGGATGTCCTAGCCCCTCTCTGATACATTCCTCCCTTCTCGGATACATCCCTCACCTATTATATCTGAAAGTCCATTGATGTATTCCGAAGTCTAGTGATGTATCTGGATGTCCAGTGATTTATTCAAAAGTCCAGTGATGTATCCCAAGTCTAGTGATGTATCCGAAATCCATAATTTTAAAGGAATTTTTGTAATTTGAAAAAGAGTAGAGAAATAATGTAATTATCTCTGAACACTATGGGATTTATGTAAATTATACATAAGAATATCCGATCATATTTTTGTATGATTGCGTAAATTATTTTCCATCTTTAAGCAAAAGCTAATTATAAATTTATTCTAAAATAGAGTGCTTTTTTCAAAAACAAAATCAGAACAATAATATTGATAAGTATTAAAACTTCATTTACCAATCAGGAACGACTCAACAAATTTGATGGTCTTAAGTCAAATATATTAAAACTTCATTAAAACTTTTTTCATAAAATTCAAATGACAACAAGGAACAATTTAGTGATAAGACTGCAACTGTGATGTATGAGTTTGACATATATTACAATATTAAACTCTCCTAAAAAAGGAAAGATATTTAAGTGCAAAACCTTAGAGAAGAGAAGTCATTATCCATATAGTTTTGAGTTTTACCAATGGATGAACATTTTCTTTAACAACAATGACATAGATGAGCCAATTTTTTAACAGATGACATAAATGAACCCTTTTTAAAAGTTTGATGTCATATTTGAGCCTTTTTCCTTAAAATAAACACAAAATTAAAAAGTTTTGATTTCTCTTCTAAGATCAATAAAATATGACAAAAAGAAATAGTTAATCTAAAATTTTGTAACGCTTTTACAAATTTACATTTAGTTTTATATTATTTTTGTATTAACGTATGAAAAAGTTGAAAATAGCCCACATAAGAGGTCTTTCCAAGAGCCTTTTTTAAAAAAAATTAATTAAATTTGGACCCTTAAAGACATTTAAGAATGTGTTTCGATTGACTTAAAAGTTATTCAAATTTATTTTTAAGTCAATTTTTTATTTTTAAAAATGTTTGACAAATAGAAAAATAACTTAAAATTAGTTTAAGAAAATAACTTAAAATAAATTAAAAAATATTTAAAAAGGTTTAAAATAACTTTAAAACCAAAATTAAAATAGTTTTGAGTTCACATTACTTTTTATTTTTAATTTAAAAATTATTTTTTTAAGCCAATTCAAACGAAAGTTATGTGTTAACATTGATATATTACTAAACCCTCGAATTAAACTCCAAAACCCAAACCCAGGTGTAGCTACTATTTCTTCCGCCGCCGCAGCCGCCATTACTGCCGGAAAATGGACAAAGCCAAAAACAAGAAGAAAAACCTAACCCCAGAAGGTCAATTCCGGTTAAGCCTAGACAATTGCTCGAAAACCAAAGATCTTTCTACCGCCATCTCCTTATACGAATCCGCTATTTCAGAACCCTCAACAATCCGCCTTTCCAATAACCATTTCAACTCTTTTCTTTACATCTGCTCCAACTCTTTTTCAGACCCATCAACGAAAAATGACGCTATTCAATTTGGGTTTCGAGTTTTTGAACATATGGGTTCGTGTAATATAACCCCTAATGAGGCAACTGTCACGGCTGTTGCTCGGCTGGCGGCAGCAACTGATGACGGTGATAGAGCATTTGAGTTGGCTAAAGGGGTGGGGAATTGTGGGAAGTTAAGGACTTATGGACCGGCTTTGTTTTGTTTTTGTAAGATGGGTGAGGCTGATAAGACCTATCAAGTGGAAGAACACATGCGGTCTCTTGGCTTGCAACTTGAGGAAGCTGAGCTTGCTGGGTTGTTAAAGGTGAGTTCTTTTTGTCATTGTATGGTCCCAGTTATTGCTAATTGACTTATTGATAGGTAATATCAATTGTAGTTTGTTTAGTTTGTGGTTCAAGATGTAGTCTTTTTTCAGTGATTTGAGTTGCCAGCACTTTTGCTGCTTCTGTTGGTTGCTATTCTGTGTTGTGGGGAGGGGGCAAATTTGTACTACTCAAATAAAAATGCACCATGTATTTTGTTTGCGGGGAAGTCCAATTTGTCAGTTGATCAATAGTTCAACGAGTTGTAGTATGTTGATTTGGGATTCCTAATGATGACCCAACTATTTGGGATTGAGGCATAATTGTTGATTGAACTTTTACCTTCTAGGTTAGTGTGGAGAAAGAAAGGGAAGAGAAGGTCTATCAGTATTTACATAAACTGAGAATGTCAATAAGGAGCGTAAGTGACTTGACAGCAGAAATCATGCAAAGTTGGTTTGGAGGGGAAATGGCATCTAAGGTGGGGTTATCCAACTGGGATATGGATCAGGTGAAAGAAGCAATTCTACAAAATGGTGGAGGGTGGCATGGTCTTGGATGGCTTGGAAAGGGTAAATGGCTTGCACAGAGGTCCCAAATAGCTCCAGATGGGAGGTGTCTAACTTGTGGGGAACTGTTGGTTTGTGTTGATATTGACAGAGCAGAGACAGAAAGATTTGCAGAGTCAGTTGCTTCTTTGGCAATGGAAAGGGAAGTCCATTCCAATTTTAAGGAATTTCAGGTGAGGAAGTTATCTTTAGTTATTTCTTTGTATGTGATTTACCACAACTATTCTATTCAAATGTGACATATATGCTGCGTCCCTCAAGTATTTTCTGAGTTATTTTCCTAACTTCTCCAAGAATCGTTTAGGACTGGCTGGAAAAGCATTCAGATTATGATGCTGTTGTGGATGCAGCAAATGTTGGGCTATTTCAGCAGAATTTTGCCGAGGGAGGCTTTAGTATTGCGCAGGTTGATAATATTAAGTTTGCTATTTATTGCCTTTCATTTGTTTTTTCCATTTAATGTTGTTAAATCAGCTACTTGACTCATGTTCCATCCTGTATTGCAATAGAGCAGCTTGTTGCTGTTGTGAAGGAATTGCATAGGAGGAGCAGCAAGTGGCCACTGGTTATATTACACAAAAAGCGTGTTCGTACACTTCTTGAGAATGCTGGCTATAGAGAGTTGCTTGAAGAGTGGATAAATGAAAAGATACTTTATGGAACACCCTTTGGATCCAATGATGACTGGTAAAAACTGAAGACTGTTTGAACTTCTCTCTTTCTCCCTTACACTAGTTTTTTTAAAAAAATATTCTAATGATCAAAGAAAGTTTGAATATAGCAGTGTTATATTACATTTGATTTCCATTACCTTGATCATTTCTACATTGTTGAGACCTCTTGTAGTCATCATTTATCTTGCTTTCCTTGTAGCTCCTGTGATAATTTTGAAACACTGAACTTTTTACCCTGGAAGTGATAAAATACCTCTTTTTCTTATTCATTTAACTGGTCATATGATTTGAATATTATTTTCCTGGAGGATACTCAGTAAATCTGTACTATGTGACATCGTGCAATATGATATAGGTACTGGCTTTATGCAGCAGTGAAACGTAAGTGTTTGCTCGTGACAAATGATGAAATGAGAGATCACATCTTTGAGCTCCTGGGTAGTAGCTTTTTTGCCCGATGGAAAGAAAGACATCAGGTTCAATTGTTTAAAGAATTTATTCTAATATTAATTTCATTCTTTACAGTCATATTTTTATGCATTCTTGAAATATACTTTTTTGTAACTTCTGTTTTCATATTTTTCCCATGATTGAACAACATCTTCAGATGATATATTGATTGAAATTGAGGATTTGGATTGTGAATTACATTTTACTTCCTTCTTCTTCCTTCTGAAAAATGCTTTCAATTCACAAGTAATAAACTGTCTTTAAAACCTTTGTGTTCTTGGATTGAAAATAATGTGAAAATATTAAATTTATCTCAAACCACCTTCGATGGCAGAAATGAATTGTTATCTACAATTTCAGACAAATAAAAGGAATCTGAAAATATTTCATGGTGCCTTGTATTTTCTTTTTTCTTCTTCATCAATAATATTAGGTTAATGTAATTCATAATCAAATTAACAGGAAGTCTTATTGTTGACACTCAATTTTGGCTCTCCATATTTAATTAATTAAGCTTCCGTGAGTAATAATAATAAAAAATAACAAAATTTTTATTGAAACAGTATGAAAATATTTTTGATAAACTTTTTCATTTCATTTGGCAAATTTATTTTATAAATATTGTTTCTTATAAAAATTAAATATATAAATAAATATTTACTACGTTACCATTTTTTTAATTTATATCAAGTAAATATCATTCTTAATGGTTAAATCAATTTTTTTATTAAATAGAATTTCTATCGTTGCAAATATTTTTTTTTGTATATTATTCAAAATTAAGAAGCTTAAATAATTAATAAGTTACTAATTCATACAATTTTATTTTAAGAATGACCAATTTTGTCAAATAAGTTAATCTTGCAAAGTGATTTTTTTTTTTCAATTTAATTAATTATTGCTATTTAATAAAGAAATGTGTTATAGTTTAAATAGGCTATTTGAGCAAAAACTTAGCAATCCAAGTCCCCTAAAATCGGTCAAACCATGTGTGTTACGTAGGAAACACATGGATTGTGTGTTTCTTCATCTTTAATCTCAGCCCTTTAATTTGATCTAATGGTTCTAATTAATTCAGTTTATATATATATATATATAATATTTCTTCTTTTTAATTCCTGATTAATATTGACAGTCAGATCGTTAACTCAATCTTGCTGAAAAAATCTCACCTTTTCTTGATTTAAATGGAAAGTTGTGGTTTCGCGAAAATCCTATCGATGATGGTAGAAGAAAAAGAGAGTGGGAGCGGCAAGGTGACGGGCGGCGATTTGAAGGAAGAGGGAGTAGGACGTGGATGTCTATCTTTTTATGGGGAAGGAGGAATTTAGGGGTATGGGAAAGGTAGAAAAGATTAGGGGTGTGGGTTTGGAGAAGAAAGAGGAACGAGTTTCTTTTTGGGGAAGAATGAGAGTATAGGGTTGGTAGGTGTATTGATTATACGAAAAAATTGTTTGATTTAATTTGGGCTGTTTGATCGGACAATCAGTATTCATCAGGATTTTTTTTAAAAAAAGAAATATTCTCAATATATATATAAATGAAGGGTAAAAGGCTGAATTAATGAGGATTATTAGATCGAATTGAAGGGTTGAAATTAAAGATGAAGAAACACACAATCTATGTGCTTCCTACATGGCACACATGGATTGGCTGAATGATTTTAGGGGACTTTGGATTGCCAAGTTTTTGCTCAAATTAGCCTATTTAAATTACAACCCTTTAAACAGTTACCTATGTCAAAAAAAAAAAACTACAACCCCTTTATTAAATAGCAATAATTAATTAAATTGAAAATAATCAGTTTGCAAGATTAACTTCTTTGACAAAATTGGTCATTCTTAAAATAAAATTTGTATGAATTAGTAATTAATTAATTATTTAAGTTTCCTAATTTTGAATAATATACAAAAAATATTTATTTGCTATGATAGAAATTATATTTTAAAAAAATATTTTAATCCTTAAGAATGATATTTATTTGATATAAATTAAAAATGGTTTAAGTAAGTATTAAATATTTATTTTATATTTAATTTTTATAAGAAACTATTTATGAAATAAATTTGCCGAATGAAATGAAAAAGTTTATCAAAAACATTTTCATAGACCAAGTCAACAAAAGAACTTTATTTGGTGGCATGATTAGGCTATTTGAGCCAATTAATTTTGATCCGTATTTTCATGTAAAGTGGTGTATTAGCTTAGGTTCTTATGCGGATCATGCTGCTGAGGTTCCTGTGAATTATGATCCTCTAGAGTAATACATATAAACAGAATGTAGCAAAATACACAAAAACGAAGAAGCTTTGCCAAACACTAATTTGATGCTCAAAAGTGCCTTTTAAATTTATTGGCCAAACACAAACCGTTTCTCAATAAAAGTACTTTTTTGAAAAGCACTTTTGAAAAAAATGCTTTCCAAAATAAGCTAATTTTAGAATCCTTTCCAAACATGCTTCTTCCAAATTGTCACTGAGCAGTTTTTCTATTTGTTTGTAAAAATAGAACATTGAAAAATTGAGTTATTTGTAATTTTGGCACTATATTTGTGCTCTTATGCATAAGACATTCTTACAATTCTAAAAAAAAAGTAATCTTTTTATTTCTACTTGGACAGATTATGAATCACATCTGGTTTGGTCATTTTCTTTTTCGCTGGGTTACACCTCATTCGGTTGGGGTGACCAAACCTTTTACTTTAGGTGAAAATGTCTCCTAAGTACTAGGTTACTGTTTTAGCTGAGAGGTATGACAAATGCTAGCCAACTAAGTTTCAGTCTTTTGATAACTTTAGTGTCGAAAGTTCACTTTATTGACTGAAACAGGAGCATTTACTCATCAATGAATGATCATATGAATGATTGTTGGATAAGGTCTTATCTATGTCATAAAAACTTCAAAAATTGTTTCAGGCACTTATTCATTCATTACCCTTTAGGTGGGTGTGTCTCTAGGCTCTCTTTTATTCATAATTTGTTTGTAGGCTTTTTATGCGCTCTCCTCTTATAATGCTTATAGTTAGTGGTAAATTGTTGTATGGTGTTTCAGTCTTGATGATTAATTAGATGATGTTTCTTCATGATAAACGTGGAAAAAAAGAAATAATTTTGACAAGTTGATGTATCTTGGTAATATTGTAGGTCAAGTACACTTTTGTTAAAGGGGAGATTAAGCTTCTGATGCCACCCACATATTCTGTTGTCATTCAGGTATTTTCTGTTTTGCTCTCATTCCCTTTTCAACTGCGATCTTTCCTTGAAAGTTGTTTCTTGTTCATAGTTGACTATACAAATGACTGTCGAATACTAATTGCTATGTCAGCATCTCAATTATGTTTTTTCTTTGTGTCTCCAATTTTTCAGTTAATGTCAATATGTATTTTCTTGGTATTTTGGGAAAGAAAACAAATTGAGCATGTTGGGTTTCATCTGATCTTGATGTCAGATGATAAACTAAGAGATACCTATAGCATATAGATATAGGCTCTCACTGCCATGATCCAGCCAACAACGTGATTGATGCTTGATAGAATGGTTTGAAAGGGTTACATCACGCAGATGAAGCCATACAGTTTTTTATTGTCTTTTTACCAAAAAAATATAAAGGTGACGGATTTTTTTTTGTTGCTGATTAGTGAGTTAAAATGATCAAGATGTCTAACCATTGTTACCTCACATAAGCGCATTAATACTTCTGTCTATTCTTGGGAGCTTGATCTTTTTCCTTAACTTGCATCTTACAACATATTGGATATCCCATCACAAGTTTCTGCGTGACATAACTTTAAATTGTTTGGACTGGTAAACCAAAAATGATCTATTATGAACTTATATTAAAAAAATAGATCTATTATGACCTATTGATTGATTCGTAGTTACATGTCTATCTATAATTTCAGTTTTCAGTTAATGTGATAATTTTCTTGTATTTTAGTCTTTTGGATATTTACATCTCATATTACTATATGTCTATTTCAGGAATCCGAGAATGGGTCATGGCATGTGCCTCTGGCAGGTGAGGTGGTTGAGGAGTCTTCAAGGACTTGGCTCTGCATCACCAGACAAGCTTTATGTGAATCTGACAATAAACAACATGCAAGCGTAGTTGAAGCTTCTCAAGTTAGTGAACTAGATCAAATTGCAGCCTCATGCCATTCAGATAGTTTTACAAGTCAGAATGGCGGCTGCTTAAATAAATGTTCTGGTTTGGCTGGTAAGAGGAAAGAGAGGTCCCCTTCTCCAACTCCATCTCACTCCAGTCTACAATCTTGAAAATTTGAAGGTGATACCTTTTCCAGAACCTTACAAACTGCATGCATTACCTGGTCAAGTTGCTCAACTGTTTTGTTGCGGAGCTTCTTTTATTTTTTCTTTCTAAATTAATGAATTGGAGGAGATTTACTGGTCGGCATGTTCCTCAAATGAACACATTAAGGGTTTCTCTGTCCATGTGAGATGAAATTCTGATCTGAAATCATATGAGATGACGTTGAAGTTTTATTTGGGCATGCACTTTGGATTTCTTAGTTGTATTTTTTGCTCATAAACATAAAAATCCTGAAGTTGTAAAAACTATCAAAATTGCCCCAATTCTTTATACAATATTTTACCAAACAAGCTTCACAACAGAAGTATATGACACTATCACAAAACTATTCTAAAAAAAGAAACACAACATTTATTGATTGAATTTGGTTGGTAAGAGTAATAATATCAACTATAAATGATTTAAAGATTCGTAAGAGTAATAATATCAACCATAAATTTGGTTGGTTAGAGTAATGATTATATGATATAAATGGTTTAAAAGAGTAATAATATCAACTATAATTTTTTGTTTACTTATGAAATAAATTGTTGGTAGTTATAAAATGATGGTTAGTCTTGGTGTTTGCAATTTGGCATCCCAAGTTTTTCTATTTTGAGTTTAGTCGTCTGTCCGTCGCTCGGTGCTGATGTTTCTGAAGAGGTTGTAGACAAGACACATAAAGAAGAAGACAGCTTGGAAAATAATTTCATATATTTGTCCTTCCAATTGAAATGCAGAGTCTTGTATAGAGGAACAACAAATTAAAATGGATACATTGAAACCAATAAGCAACAAAGGATATATGGTACTTAATAACCACCCACATAGAAATGTAAATTATTTATTAGGAAATAACAAATTTCTTTTCTACGTCATTCACTTGAATACATATTTTACCACCCCAGGAATGTGAGTGTTCATAAAATAGTCTTCCCAGTTGATGCTCTTGGGATTAAAATTGAACACATCTGTTTCAATTCCTGACTCCTTCGCTGCTCTGCGTAACTTTTCTGTGTTCATGTCATCATATCTGTCATAAAATTTTACATGGTGAAGAGGGATTGATTACATTACAAAATATAAAGACGAGTTTAGCTTCTATATACTAAACTGTGTATGTAAACTAGGTCTTATAGAGGTAAGTAGTTTACTTACACTCCCTTGAAGAATAAATAAGGCTCATAAAGATCTATCAACCGCATCACAAACTTGATTTTCCTGTCAAGCTCTGAATATTTGTCTTGAAAGAATTGGCAGAGTATTGTGTTAACTATTTCTAATCCCTGTAGAACAACACTTCATGTTAATATTAGAAGGAGGAACATAATTCATTTATCACTGTGTTTCGAACAAACCTTTAAAGGAAGCATGTAACGAAGGGCCATGTATCTGTGAAAGCTATCCATGCTACTCAAAACATTAACTTTGCCAACAATGACTGGTTTTCCTTGCTTGTCAATCCATGGATGCTCTTTGAAGTAACGGAAGGCATAATCCTGAGGATATGCGAACTTTACTGGATTTGAAACTGATGTTCCAACATGGTATATTATTTGACTCCCTCTTTGATCTGCATGAGCCATCATTGTTACTATCATTGCATTCACCACCATATCTGCTGGAATCTGCATGCACATATTTAAGTTTTACAATTCAACATTATCTGTTGTTGAATGCTCAGCTATAATGAGAAGATCATTGCTACTTACTACATCAATGATGGCTTCAGGATCTCCGAGGAAGCATGTGAGTTTTCCTTTACCATATCCAACGGCTAAACTATCAATGGTTCTGCAGAAGAACCATTTTTGTGTAAACATGAAAATCATTCAACCATATGGTAGCTATAGTATGTGAATACATATATATATATGTATACCTTATGCCTTCAACCCAACCTGGGAAAGGGTCTTGGAGAGTACTAGTAACAATGGTAGGACGAAAAATGACAAGAGGTACATCTTCTTTCAAGTCTCCTAATATCATCTCTGCCAATGCCTTTGTGAATACATAGGGGTTTGGCCATCCATACTTCCTTGCTCTTCATAAAATAAAGCTCATGTATTAGTAGTGGAAAATTCTCCACTTGTTATTATCATCACAAATTTACATATATCTCATCTTGTGACAACAGACGAGACAAATCTAGGATTTGAAGTTTTTGTGTTTCTATAGCAATCTCATGTTATAAGGTGCCAATAACTAAATCATAACTATGGTTTAGTGAGGAGCATAATATGTGAAGACATGTGTCATGCATTCATTGGATTGATATAAATACTGGGTGCAAGTAAATTAATACCTTTGAAGGCCAAGCTCCTTCATGGCTGATGTTATAGATTCTTGAGAAGAACCCTCAAGTCTGAGCTGTTTCAATGTTTCCTCCATAACTTTCTTCTCTGTATAAATATCTAGTCCTGATGTACCATTCAAAGTCTCACCCAAATTATAGGGTGTTTCCAATATTAACCCTCTTTTTTCCCCTGATACATATGCTAAGCAAATACAAAAAAAAAATGTCATTTATGAAATCAACCATGAAGAAGAGTAATTATAATTTAGGTTACACATTTCGGAAATTCATAGAAAAATTATTGCTAATTGCCCCAAATGTGAAGCAAAAATATTCTAAAAAAGACGTTCCTCAGTAATATCATCATTATTTGGTAAAAAGATAGAAGTGGAAGGTACCAATTACCAGTTGACACATGAAGTAGAACCTTTAATTTACTACACTTTTTGGCAAAGTTGAGAACGTTTATAGCTCCAAATGTATTGAGTCCCAAGGATACATCATATCTAAAAATTGAAGAACAAATAAAAAACAGTGATCAATTTGCATTATATTTAACTTAGATATACGTTATCAAACAAGTTGTACATCGTATTTTACTAATTTCATTTATTATGAACAGTTATTCGTACCTTTCATCGAAATTTGTAGTTGCAGCTAGGTTAACAACAACATCTACTTCCCTCCACATTTCTTCCAGCAAATTAGTGTCTTTGATCCCCAAGTTTTCAAATGTGATATCACCAGGTATAATCGTGGTCCTTTCTGAAATAAAAGTGTTCAAATTTGCCCCATGTTTTTCCCTTAGAAGCTTGAACAAGTCCTTTGCCACTGCCTGTTCATCATTAAAAGATGAAATTGATGTATACAAATAAGTACTAGAGATATATTACTATACCATTTAATTTTGCATTTAGTAATTGTACCATGTACTAATGGACTTTACCTTTTTCATCCTTTTTTTTAATTTTATTTTATCATATTCTTATTTTTCCAATTGTTTCCAAACTTTCTCACACTACACAACAAAAGAGATATTTAGTGATAAAAAAAATTGTTCTATTTATTGATGCAAAACATTTAAGTTAATGTCATTGCATTCAGATTCGTTAAAATCTTTATCAACAGTTGTATAAAGTGATGATTATACATACTCATATTATATTATTACCACTAAATATAATATAGCAACAACTGTATTATTGTCGTTAAATATAACATATCGACAATTATATTATTGGCATTAAATAGTTACCATAAAATCCTTTTTTTGTTGAAGAGCGAGGCAAAGGAAGTCAAAAAAATATTTAAGGGGTTTGTCCTTATTTTGTGTTGGTCTTTGACTTATATGTTTTGTAACAATAAAAATAGTTAAGTATATGTCAAAGACCAACGCAAAATAAGGGTATAGTCCTTCCAATTATGCCAAATATAACTTCATATTGTAAAATACGTATGCCTCACTAAACAATATTTCAATTGTTAAATGCAAAAAAATAAGAAGAAAAGAAACATTACATAAAATGAGAATAAGTTAAAAGATCAAATCGAACTTATGATAAGTAGTGTGACTTGTTGTACGAATATAATAAATTTAATTAAATGAATGTCCGTCCAGTTAGGTGATAACTTGGTAGCACCACAAGAAAAAATAGAAGATGAAATAAATAAAAGGAAATTGATGAAAAATAAATATAGTAAGGCAACCCTGAAAATCCGAGTAATAACTAGATATTCCTTTTTATTAAAAATAGTTTCTTTTCTTAAAGTTCAAATTAAATGAATATTTCATTTGATTCTTTACTTTTCTTGCTTCGTGTTAAATTTATCTGTATCCGATATTTATATAAGTAACTACCAAAAGTAAGTTATAACAAGTGTTTATATACCGACTTTTAGAATTTTATCATGATTATAACATGAATTTTCACCACATTAAATCATTTAATTAAATTAATTTTGATATATATAACTTCTGCGTACGAATAAATATTTACCAAATAATACTAATGTAGTTTGCAATGTTTTAGGTTTTCATCTAGCAACGATCATAAAT
>JAJOOR010024705.1:0-11253 GCA_036250505.1 Solanum acaule | reverse complement strand
TTCACACCACCCCTCACCCTACCCGCGACCCCCCCCCCTCAAAAAAAAATTATGTTTGTTTTTAAAAAATATTTTCAATTTCAATTTTTTCTTTTTTCACCCCCCAACCGCGATCCCCAAACCCCCTCCAAAAAAAATAAGTTTGTTTTTAAAAAATATTTTCATTTTTTTACCCCATCTCACCCTCCCCCACCCTCCCAAAAAAAATAATTTAAGTTTATTTTTTTAAAATATTTTCAATTTCAACTCAAAATTTATTTTCTACTCTAGCAAAAATAAAATATATTTTCTCAAAAATATTTTTCATTCATAAATCAAACACTAAAAAATATTTTCCGGAAAATATTTTCTACTCACCAATCAAACATGAGAAAATAAGTCGAAAATTTACTTGTTTTTCAGGAAAACATTTTTCATGGAAAACATTTTCCTCCATACCAAACACACCCTTAATCTCTTTATATATATATATATATATATATATATTTGACAAAGTTCAAAGACAAATTCAACCCTTTCTCTAGACATTTTCCAATAACATGATATATTTTTTAATATTTTTTTTTTAGCTTTGATTGAAAAAATGTTGAGAACAACACCAGAGGTAAACAAGATCTATTTGCTCATCAGGGCAAAGGATGAGGAAGCTGCAATTCACAGATTAAAAATTGAAGTAATGTTTAAGAATTCTTTCTTCTATAAATTTATTTTTCAAATTTGAGTCCATACATGCAACATAATTTGCTGACGAAAGATTTTCAATTGACTATCCTTTGACGATGGTATATATATAGTCCGGAGCCTCCCTTATCTAACAAGTGTCAATTGACATACTTTTGCCAAAAAAATTACAATGCATATACATAGTTAATTGTTGTGATCCTTCGAAAAACAAAATATGATAATTTGAGACATGCAGAAGGAGTATTTTGACTTTTCTTATTGAAAATTCAAACTTCGTCACTGACTAGCTGATAATGTGAGCAAACTATTTACACCTTGATTTTGTTTAAAATTCAGATTATGGAGTCAGAATTATTCAAATGCCTAGAAGAAATGCATGGTGAATATTACAAGTCATTCATATTGAACAAATTGATCCCTATAGTTGGAAATATAAATGAGCCAAATGTTGGTATGGATATTATTACTAGTGACAAAATTGCTCAAGAAATTGATTTGATTGTTGACTCTGCAGCCATCACTACATTTGATGAGAGGATAATTCTTTCTCTTTAATAAATAAATAATTATCTAATATAGTATATATACAAAACTGAATTAACATTTTTTTTTGGTTTTAAATATGTTTCTAGGTATGATTTTGCTCTTGATGCTAATGTGAATGGTCCATATCAACTCATGATGTTTGCAAAGAAATGCAAGAAACTTAAACTTCTTATGCATTATTCCACTGGTATGATCTAATCGAGTTTAAGTTTTATATATTTACAATATGAATCTTATATATTTTTAAAAGAGTTTTATAAATGCATTGTCTGTGTATAGATTTTTATACTATCATGTTAAGTTGACTTACAACAACAAATAAATTTTCTTAGTACAATATTGAATTTATTTATTTAAAGCATTTGCCAATGGAGAAAGAGAAGGATTAATATTGGAGAAGCCTTTTACTATGGGAGAAAGCATAACAAAGGAAAAAATCACTTCAATTTCTCCTTATACTAATTTTCCATCATTGGATGCTAACAATGAAATGAACTTGATTTCAAAGTTGAAGAACAATATTACAAATAATATTGGCTTGGAACAAATAATGAAGGATTTTGGACTTGAGAGGTATTTAATTTTTCTCTCTTTATATAATTTTTTTTTATATATTATTATTATCATTATTATTATTATTATTATTATTATTATTATTATTATTATTATTATTATTATTATTATTATTATTATTATTAAAATTAATTAATGTTTGTTGATTAAATAGAGCAAAGTTATATGGATGGCAAGATACATATTCATTTACCAAGGCAATTGGTGAAATGATGATAAATAATATGAGAGATGAAATTCCAATACTTATTATTCGTCCCTCTGGAATAACAAGTACCTATAAAGAACCTTTTCCTGGATGGATACAAGGATTCAGGTATTATTTTTTTCTCTTTCCAATACATCGATTATCTGTTAAATTTGTTAGTAAGTTTTATTTAGATATTCGAACTATAGTATGTTTTGAATATACCTGAATACATGATAAAATATTCATATTAGACACTTCTGACTGTTGAAGAAAAAAAATTGTATGTGTTCACAAGCGCTAATTACGTATGTAGATAAGTTAATAATTACATAAAATATATCATCTCCTTTAATTGGAACATACTTGAGATTTTACAAGTTATTGAGGCTGTTGCGTATGATAAATAGATTGGAGTTGACATATTTTAAGTGTCAAATAGAAACACTCGATCATGTGCACAATCAAAAGATATAGTAATTCGAATATCTAAATTAAATTTATTGACAAATTAAAAAATTTATCGATGAATTCTGCTTATTTATAAAAAAATTAGCAAAAATATTTATGTTTTTGATTTTTCAAATTGTCTTTTTGTCATAATTAGGATAATCGATCCATTGGTCTTTTTCTATCGAAAGGGTGACCTCCCTGCCCTTCTTGCTGATCCTGATTGTCTTGTTGATTTGGTAAGTATACTTTTTCAATAGATTTAATATTTATAATTGCGTCCGCTATTGTTAAAGTATGTGACCATTTTACTTTAATATTTAAGATATTAAAGAAAATAAAGTTTTATTTATTTAATTATTAATACGTATACTCCCTTACAATTCAATTACTTGATTCCTTTTTATGGCCCAAATACATGATAGGTGACTGTTCAACTCAAACCTTAGACCAATACTACATGCTTTGATACAATGTTGAAATGAGTGACCCTTTCATTTAAAAATTTAAGATATTAGAGAGAGCCCATTTTATTTAATGATTATATCTTCAACATGCTCTCATGTCTCGACTTAATTCCTTCTTATGAGCCAAACACATGGAAATAATTGGGAGCGTGTGAGATCGCACTCAGAGACCAGTACTACCTACTGTTATACAATATTGAAATGTGTTACTATCTCAGTTAATAATCTTTGATATACGTACACATATGCCCCCACCCCCACCCCCACCCCCACATCCCGACTTGATTCTCGTTCATATAGGCCAAACACGTAAACTCGAACTCTAGACCAATATTACTTAATTTAATATATATCATGTAAAAATGTGTAATCATCTCATTTAAAATTTTTGTGTTATTACAAATTTTATATTTTATTTTATTGAATAATTTATTTATTTATTTCTAAAACTTCGTATCTAGTCAACCTACGTCATATTTCTGACTTGTATTCACTTGATATAGGTTCCTGTTGATATGGTTGTAAATACAACAATGGTTGCTATGGCAAAACATGGAAATTTTCAAAATCCACAACTAAATATTTATCACGTGGCATCATCAACTATAAATCCTGTCACATTTTCTCAAATTTTTGACTATTCCTATGATTTTTTCAAATTATTTCCTTTTGTTAATTCAAAAGGAGATAAATTTGAGGTTAAAAAAATGAGATTTTTTGACAAAATATCAGATTTTGAAAATTATATTTGTGAGGTATTATCCAAGCAGCATGAAGTACAAGATGGAAAAGAGCTTACAAAGATTCAAATACGTTTAATTAAAAAGAAGATGGAATATTTGAAGAATTTCAGCAAACTTTATGAACCCTACTTGTTCTACAAAGGCTGGTACGTGTGATATTTAGTTTATCATTTTTGAATTTATAATATTTACGACACGATCAATACATGACTCTGATATTTCCTAAATGAAATGTTTTATAGTGACATAAATGAATTAAGACAAAAAGAGTATGTCATTACTAAAATAGCATGAGAAATAGATGTGTAATTGCTAATTTTTTTTTTTAATTTTTGCTCAACGTTCAATATTCGTATTAAGACCTGACTATTCCATTTTTTTTTCTTTTGCTAGGTTTGACAATGGCAATGTACGAAAGCTAATGGGAGACATGTCTGAAGAAGAAAAAAGAAGCTTTGAAATTGATGTGACAAAAGTTAATTGGAAAAATTATATTGAAAATACCCATATTCCTGGTGTACAAAAATATGTACTAGAAGGGAAAAGGGTAAATTGATTCTTAATATTGGAACAATTAATTAAGAGTATTTTTTTGTGCTATGTGTGATAAACATTTAATTATTCAAGATTATATTTCATTTATGATTGTAATATTATTGGGTGTTCTTGTTTGTTGTTTAATAAAAAGAGATTGTTTCCACTAATTCCTATTTTATTCTGTAGGATTAGTTTAGATTTTAATTTCTGAGAGTATAATGCTATTTCATTCTAGAGTTTGAAATTAAAATTTTAAGGTCAATCTTTAGTCTTGTATACAATAATGAACGTAAAATGAACTAAGATAACACTTATTATTAAACAAAAGAATAGTGGGTTGTTACAGGTTGTTATGAATCTTCTACTCTAATTTTTGTTAACATTATTAATTAATTGCATAAACTTGATTTCATCACATATAAATTTGTGCTAATTAACAATTATATTGTCACTCCCCGAGTCTACACCCTGGGAGGGACTGACACTCGAAGACCATTGCTGGCCCCAAGCGAACCCTTGGCCTGGCTTTTTGAACTTAGTGGAAGACTTACTCAACAAAATAAGTTTAAGCAATAACTTAAAGAAATAACATCTTAGTCAAATTGGCAACTTAAGTCTCATAGCAAAACATCTACCATACAAAGATGAGAGACTCATAACTAACTGTCCGACTGTCTATGAAGCCTCTATAATACTGAGATGGATGTTGGGACAAATCCCACAACATCCTAATAAAGAAAAACTAGGAAATCAAATAAAAGATTCCTCCGGAATGCAAGGAGGCTCACCACTGACTCTGGAGTGCTCAATTAGATCAACGGCGTGCTGGATGCTGATCCTGGTTACCTGCGTCCGCATCATAATAAGATGCAGGCCAACTGGCATCAATACATTGAATGTACGAGTATGCGAGTTGGAATGCTAAACAACAACTTAAGCTTGAAAGGAGTACAAAGGAAAACTTACCTTGGCTCTGTTCAACTCATGAATAACTGAACTCAATGTAAAGCAATAAGACACATACAATGTATATAAAGCTTGTAAAACAGTGTAGACAACTTAGCTCGTTAAAGATAAAGCAATAACAAACTCAACTTTTCTTATATATAAAAGTAATATAACTTTAGTGGGAGATTCTTTAACCGACAACCACCACTATGAGCCCTAGTGATGATACAACGTTTCACCTCACGTTGCCCAAGGACCATCCTATACCTTGCCATAATACAGGACCTTACTTAACTTAGTGGATCCACTAGCTTAACTTACGTGATCATCTAAAAAGTATGACCCATTAAATCCCATGTTGGCTACATGGTTCTTATGGAGAGTTGAGTTAATATGAACTCGCGTCCCCAATTCGGTGCTCAATTCTACTCCCAAAATATACTTTAGCTCATATGTGTTTTAAACACCTCTTTCTTTAGTTTGAGATAATTTCTCAAAGTTTATCCCAAAGGCTTTCTTGGAATCGATGTTCCCTTTACTGAAAACTAGCCCAAAAGCTCTTTTGGAAATCATAGTTCCTTACTTGCTCAAATGTGAAAACATTTATAAACTTTTTTAGGAATACTTAGTTCCCTAATAACTTTTGAGAAATGAAATAAACTCTTTACTCTTTACTTTACTTGAAACTTGAGCCTTAAAACAAAGTTTAAATGTTTAATAAAGACTCTTGAAAACTTTAAGAAACTTTGCTTTGACTTGTTTCTTAACTTCTAGACTTGACTCTTAACTTCTTTGACTTTGATCTTAACTTTCCTTGAATTGGATTATGGATTCAAGGTTCATGATCTTATGTTTATGGATGATTTCATGATATTTAGATGTACCTTAGAGTGTTGGAATCAACTAGAAAGCATAGGTACATCGCTTAGGAAACAAGTACGAAAAGGTGGGGAACGAATAGGGAGAACTGGCGTCCCTGGCGCTCTGAGAGGCGCGGGGCGCCAGACCTCAAAGTTCAGAGAACTTTTTGTGGCACTCTGGCTGGCGCGACGCGCCAGAGGCCAAAGTTTAGAGGAACTTTTGTGGCGCTCTGGCAGCCGCGGCGTCCCAAGCCTTTACCTAGAAAATCCTCGATTTTTCTCCTTCGTTTTTCATCTCTAAACCCTTTAAACTTCAATGGTTCCTTCCCCAAACACTTAGGATCAATAGTACCCTCAACATGTAACATATTTAACTCGAAAATTCACCCGGAAACACGAATCAAATCAACAAGAAACTTCAACAACACAACCAATCAAGAACTTAACGATGTCCTTCAAGAACTTCACTTTTTAACATGTAAACAACCCAAAATCGCTGAATTGAAACAAGTTGGTGTGTGGGTGAACTAACCCATTACTAAAGATCTCACATACCTTAGTAGGGATTTCCCCGACGAATTCCACTCCAAAAGCTTGACGTTCTTGGCGAACTCTTGGCTTTTCTCCCTTTCTTTCCTTTCTTCTCTCTTCTCCAAGCCCTAAGCGTATTTCTCAATTCTCCAAACTGGATAAGTCATGTTTTTACCCCAATAAATCCCTAAAAAAGAATTAGGAAATTAATTAGAGAAAAGACTACTTTGCCCTTCCCTAAATCCGGATTGGGACTTTCCTCAATCCAACAACCCAACTTCCGAAAGGCATATCTCACTCATACGATGTCGAAATCATGCAAACTCGGCGGCGTTGGAAAGATATTCCCAAGGTATTTCCAACCATATCAAGAACTAATCCTAAATCATCCTGAGGTAGAAGTTATGGTTGTTTGAAAATGACCAAAACTCACTTTTCTAAGTTAGACAAATTTTCCAGATTTTTCTTATTCTTTCCAAAAATAAGTATTTTCATATTTTAAACTCTTTCTAGTAGTTTCTAGGTGCGAGATGTTACAATATTTCCCCCTTGGGAACATTGATCCTTGAATGAGCTTTATTTCACTAAGCTAAGGGTAGTAACATCAAGTTCAACACTCAACAAGAAAAAGCAAGTAACAACATGCTTACTTATAATTTTGATAGTACTAAGAAGAGAATTAGTACCTTGATCTGCATTTTCTCTGGATTCAAAGAGATGTGGATATCTCTTCTTCATATCCTCTTCAGCTTCCCAAGTAGCTTCTTCAACAAATTGGTTCCTCCAAAGGACTTTGACTGATGTGACCTCCTTTGTTTTCAACTTGTGAACTTGGCGATCTAAAATCTAAACTGGAATCTCCTCATAAGATAAGTTATCCTTAATCCCAACATTTTTAGTTTGTACTATCAATGAAGGATCTCCCATGCACTTCTTCAACATGGAGATGTGGAATACCGGATGCACCACTGCTAACTCTTGGGGTAGCTCCAACTCATAAACTACATTGCCAATCCTCTTGACTATGCGATAAGGTCCAATATACCAGGGACTAAGTTTCCCCTTCTTACCGAACCTCATAACACCCTTCATGGGTGAAACCTTCAAATACACCCAATCATCTACTTCGAACTCTAACGACCTTCTCCTAACATCTGTGTAGGATTTTTGACGACTCTGTGCCGTTTTCAACCTCTCTTGAATCACCTTCACCTTTTCCATACCCTGGTGAACTAAGTCTGTAACCATTCAACCCTGCTTCACCAACTTCAAACCATCCAATATGAGATCTGCATCTTCTCCCATAAAGAGCTTCATATGGAGCCATTTGGATGCTAGAGTGAAAACTGTTGTTGTAATCAAACTCGATGAGAGGTAGGTGATCATCCCAATTTCCCTTGAAATCAATCACATGAGCCCTCAACATATCTTCTAATGTCTAAATGGTGTGCTCTTCTTGCCCATCTGTCTGGGGATGAAAGGCAGTACTCAAATTAACCTTTGAACCCAAACCTTTCTAAAAGGATTTCCAGAACTGTGCAGTAAATTGTGCACCTCTATCTGATATAATTGAGACTGGGACTACATGAAGTCTCACAACCTCCTGAATGTACAACCTGACATAATCTTCTGCCGAATAGGTAGTCTTTATCGGAAAAAAATGGGCTGATTTTGTCATTCTGTCGACAATCACCCATATAGAATCATGTTGTCTGCGTGACCTTGGCAAGCATGTGACGAAGTCCATATTAATCATCTTCCACTTCCATTCTGGAAGTTTGATATTCTGCGCCAAACCACTAGACCTTTGGTGCTCAACTTTCACTTGCTGGCAATTCAGACATTTGGCAACAAATTCAGCAATATCCTTCTTCATGCCATTCCACCCAAATACTTCTCTCAGATCACGATACATTTTGGTGGAACCCGGATGGATGGAATATTTGGAGCTATGAGCTTCCTCCATGATTCTCTCTTGGAGTTCATCCACCATTGGTACACACAATCTACCTTGATATTTCAACACACCATCTCCCTTTTGTTCAAAAGCTAATACTCTTTGCTTTTGAACATTTGCCTTCAAGTCGAGCAAAATAGGGTCTTGGTCTTGCTTTTCCTTCACTTCTGACACTAGTGATGATTCAGCCCTGCTCGTCACCACTATTCCTCCTTCTATGGAATCCATAAGTCTGACTCCCAGGCGTGCAAGTCTGTGCACATCTTTGGCTAACTCCCTATTTTCTTCCTCAACATGGGTGGTACTACCCATAGATAACATGCTTAAAGTATTAGCAACCACATTAGCCTTACCTGGGTGGTAAAGAATACTCATGTCATAATCCTTAAGTAATTCCAACCACCTTCTCTATCTGAGATTGAGCTCTTTCTGAGCGAACACATACTGTAAGCTCTTGTGATCAGTGAATATATCAACATGAACACCATACAAGTAGTGTCGCCAAATCTTCAAGGCGAAAACTACAACAGCCAACTCTAAGTCATGGGCTGGATAATTCTTCTCATGAACCTTCAACTGTCTGGAGGCATAAGCTATCACCTTGCCATTCTGCATTAACACACAACCAAAACCAACTCTGGATGCATCACAATACACCACAAAACCTTGAGTACCCTTTGGTAAGGTCAAAACTGAGGCACTAGTCAACCTCTTCATCAATTCCTGAAAGCTTTTCTCACAACCTTCAGACCATTGAAACTTCGCTGTTTTCTGAGTCAACTTCGTCAAAGGAGACGAAATGGATGAGAAACCCTCAACAAATCTCCTATAATAGCCAGCCAACACCAATTCTGCACTGCCTCAATTTTCTGAGTATCAACTCTAATACCATCACCGGAAATAATATGGCCCAAGAATGCCACAGACTCAAGCTAAAATTCACACTTAAAGAACTTGGCATACAACTCTCTATCCTTCAAGGTCTGAAGAAATATTCTGAGATGGCTAGCATGAGCTTCTTCATTCCTTGAATAGATTAGTATGCCATCAATGAAGACGATAACAAACATATCTAAATAAGGTTTGAAGACTCTGTTCATAAGATCCATGAACGCTGCTGGTGCATTGGTCAAACCAAAGGACATGACCAAGAACTCATAATGACCATATCTAGTCCTGAATGTTGTCTTTAGAATGTCGCATTCCCTAACTTTCAACTAATGGTAGCCTGATCTGAGGTCAATTTTTGAAAAACAGGTGGCACCCTGAAGTTGATCAAATAAATCATCTATCCTTGGAAGAGGATACTTATTCTTGATGGTAACCTTATTTAATTGACGGTAATCTATACACATCCAAAGGGAACCGTTTTTCTTTCTCCCAAACAAGATCGGAGCTCCTCAAGGTGAGACACTTGGTCGAATGAAGCCCTTGTCTAACAAATCTTTCAACTGTTCTTTCAACTCTTTCAACTCTGCTGGTGCCATTCTGTATGGCGGAATAGAGATAGGACGAGTATCTGGAATGACGTCTATGCCGAAGTCTATTTCTCTCTCAGGAGGGACTCTGGGTAGATCATCAGGAAAAACTTCTGGAAACTCTTTTACTATAGGAACTGATTGAATGAGAGGTACCTCAACACTTGAGTCATTAACTCGGACAAAGAGTGTAACGACCCGAGACCACCCCCTAGTCGTTACCGGTGTATTCGACCTTGAAGAGGTCTTATACAAGCCCTTAGCATTCATCATAGCATATATCATAGAATAAAATCACGGAAAAATTTAAAACTTTTACTTTGGAAGTTCAACTTCACTTCATATATGAAAAATAGAATCTAACTTCGTCACAATGTACCATCTAGACATAGAAGTATCGAAAATGGGACTCAGCCCTTACATCAATAAGAAGTCTAGAAATAGAAAAGTACAACAATGTCTTTCAACATAAGCAAAGAACTAAACATAGAAGCTAGATCACAGGGTCTTGTCCTCGGACTTGAGGACTCACCAACTTGGGGAGACAACTCCAAGTGTCTTGAGAAGTAAGCTTGAATCTTCAACGGCCCGAACATAAATATTTGGGGAAAAGGGAGAAAATATGGGTTAGTACAACACACGTACTAAGTATGGGTACTATGCATAAAAACCATTGAAACATAAATAAAAGGACATTTAGTCAAAACATGTTTTTTACCAAGTAAATCCAATATGCACACAAAATAAGCATCATAGTACAAACCAACATAATATCATCCCAACATGTAGACAACCCAAGCAATACTAGTGCAATGCAAAGAATAGAATCCCATAACCCTATTCAAAGCCAAGTATCACATTAAGCAACCTACTTCATGCATACATTCATAAGATCATACTTCATCATAACTTACCATATTTATAATGATCATACATAACATAGCTTTAACATACATAAGTCATAATCATCATAATCTTAAGAGAACACTACTACAACCATCTCTTAGGATCCCACAAGTGCAATGTGCAAGACAGGTCCCATACCCTCCCTTACACTATGTAGAAACCCTTAAGAAAGCTCTAGTAAGAGTTCACACCTTTCATACCTTCCTTTACTTTTACATTAGGGAAATATTGTAATAACCGACATAGACCATGAGAGCTACATGGAATCCGGTGTTCTACTCCCACACTGAAAAGAGAGGGTTAACACTTGCCTAAGGTGTAACCATTCGTACATATCTATCTAGGTGGATCCACTAAGCTAAAGTCCTATGTGGGCACATAGTTAA
>JAJOOR010024704.1:0-10466 GCA_036250505.1 Solanum acaule | reverse complement strand
TTCCCACTTATATATTAGTAGGTTAATTATTGTAATATATAATATGGAGTATTTAAGTCATTTATAGTATAGTAATTAATATATAATATGTAGTATTTAAGTGGAAGGTGGTGGGGCCCACTTATATATTTTATAAATATATTGGATATTAGTAGTGATTTTTATTGGAACACATGTTGAGGTGTGGTGCTTGGTTATTCCCACTTAAATATTAGTAGTGATATTCAGATTTGACACATTCATTAAGAGAGATAATAATTGACATAGTTATTTTATCACACTATCCTTATTAATTGATGTTTAGTATTAAGTCTTAAAAAAATAATTTGAAAAAATATATAATTAATGTTAACGGTAAAATATGGAAAAAGATAATTGTATTTTCTTCATATATTTGTTAAGAAATGACAAATAAAAATAAAAATCTATTTTTGAAATAATGAACAAGTAAAAAGTAAACCAAATACATATATAATATGAGTTATATAGAGATAAACATATACATGATCTAATTTTTTTCACCCAATATCTAATATCTACGTTAGAGCCCAGCTAAATCCAAATACACACCCAATTGATGAATTGAGTTTTGTGCATGAATAATAATTGCATGGTTAGTGGGGGTCCAATAAATGATGGGGAAGAAAGGAGGGGGTCACCCTCGGCGCGCCCGTGCAATTGTCCTTTATTGAGTTATGGCAAGGGTGCCTGATCCGGATCTCCCGTTACCTGCTTTACTACCATCACGACAATTTCCCACTCTTAAAATCCACTCATCATTTCTCTGCAATCAAATTTGGACCTACCATTTATTATCCTACCACTTTCCACTAATTTGACTTTCAATTCTTTCTACTATTATTGTTAAATATTTCAAACTTGTAACATTGGTTATGACATTTAAAACATTTGAATTTCTTCTATAAGCAAAAAGAAAAGTCATAATACATAATTAAACATATAATTTGATCTTAGTTTTCATCTATGCTCTTTAATGTTGGGTGTTCATAAATAGACAGTTAATTAAATTTGTATAAAGTTGAACAAGTAAACATTTGTATCTTATGTAACATAATATATATATAAGACGTAAATTAATAGAGAAATGTCATAAATAATCTCTTAACTATGGAAGTAGGTAAAATATGGTCCCCTTAACTATACTTTAACGGGTTTACTCCTTTAACTATTTAAAAAAATTATCAATTTTGATACCTTAACTATACACTTACCGGTTTTAGTCCTTTAAGTATTCAAAAACTTACCAAAATGTTTTGGTCCCTTAACTATACACTTATCGATTACGGTTTTAATCCTTTAATTATTCGAAAACATGAATATATTGTGTTCCCTTCTTTGGCAGTTAACGGTTCATAATTAGTGCGAATTTTTTAAATTTTATTTTTCATACAAACTAAAAATAAGAAATTTGATCTTATTACTAAAATTCTCTACATAAAATAAAATTATTAGAATAAGAAAATTAATCTATTAAAAAAACTTTTAAAAAAGTTGCAAATTTACCATTTTATAAATTTCAACTTCTGAAACATTAAGCAAATTTCCTTCAATAAATTCGTTGGAAATTAAGCAAATTTCCTTCAATAAAGTCGTTCGAGTACAAATTTTGAATTCAATAGGTAATAATTTTTTTCCTTTTATAATAAAGTTTCTTATATTCAAGTCATTAGTAGCAATAATATGCTTCATTTTATCGTCCATTGAATAAAATTATGACTTATATTTTCTTTTCTCATGAATTTTATTTTGAATCGTTGAGGTTGAGGTTCTTTGCATAAGAGTAATTTGAAGTAAAGTAGGGGGAGAGAGAAACAACCTGTAAAAATGGCTAAAGGATTTAATTTCTTGCGACATGAATCCCGTTAATATAAACCTAAGTTATTTGTATAAAAAATGGACAGAGACCAAACCTGATAAGTTTTAAACTACTTAAAAGACTAAAATCGATAAATTTATAGTTAAGGGACTAAAACTGATAAATGTATAGTTAAGGAACTAAAATCGATAAATGTATAGTTAATGGACCAAATCTGATAAGTTTTTGGATAGTTGAAGGGCTAAATCCGACAAAAGTATAGTTAAGAGACCATTTTAGACCTATTCCGATAGTTAATGGACTATTTATGAAATTTTCTCTAAATTATCATGCAAGGAAACATTTGTCTATTTATTCATTATTAGACAAGTCTAAGTGTCTAATTATCCACACTCATAGTTACCGAACATATATATTAATTGAAATTAAGTTAAAGAGAATATTTATGCGTTATGTCAAAAAAAAAAAGACAAGGAGGAAATGATGATGAAGTTTAATTATACCTAATATTTTTATCAAATCAACATTATGTCACATTATTTTTATTAAATTATAATAATTAATTAATACGCATTCGCATTTTAATTTATCACTTAATCATAATAAATGAGTAAATTTTGTGAACCACGAAATTGAACATCATAGCTATCAGATTAAAACAAACTGTAAGGTAATTTGTGCTAGATGTTCAATGAAGTAATCAAATGCTAAATATTCACATGTCCTCACTTAATGCAGATTATTATTTGACAGGGCGGAGCTACAATTAGTTAACGGTGGTCAAATGAATAATTCTTGTCCAAAATTATTTATAAATATATAATTTAAATATTGATATTTTTGGATATTTACTAATGATTGAACATATTTGATCAAGTAAAGAAAGATGGCTCAATGGTTAAGGTTGCTCAAATTTGCTTTGGAGGCTTGGGTTTGAGCCCGCACTAAAACATTTCATTTAATTTTCTTAGTTCCGTTTTTTAAGTAAAAAAAGAGAATAAAGTGACGTTTAGTTCCATTTTTTTGTCAAATCTGACCATTAAGATTTAGTTTTTTACTTGTCCTAAAGTATAAACACCCTTAACGAAAATTTTGACTCTGTCACTATCAGTGGCGGAGCCACCTTACAATGAGGGGGGTCATCCGACCCCCCTTCGGCGAAAAATTATATGATTTATACATGGTTAAAATAATTTTTTAGGTATATATAGTAGATGTCGACCCCCCTTCGGCTACTTCGTGTGTCTATATTTTTAGATTTTGAACCCCCTTACTGAAAATTCTGGCTCCGCCACTGGTCACTATCATTTGATGATATTGTTGGGGAGTTCGGAGTCAAAAGGGCAAAAAAAATTATCAAAAATTCCAAAAGAGTACATCATATTTTTTTAAAACCAAAAGGGCAAAATCGCTCCAGCCGAAGCGATTTCCCTCTGACACATATTGACGGCGTTTTCTCCGTTAAAAATAAAAATCGCTTCTAGCAGCAGTTTTGTCCAAAAAAAAATTTCTTTCTTTTTTTGCAAAAATCGCTGGCACAACAACAAATTATTTAACTCCATTTTTTTTTTGCCCACTAATATTGCTGCTATGGCAGCATTTTCATAGAATTTTTTTTTTTTTTGTTCATGAAACTGCTGCTTTGGCAGCTTTATATATATATATAAACTTTTAAAATCGCTGCCTTGACAGCGTTTTACTTAAAAAAGAAAAATATTAAAATCGCTGCCTTGGCAGCATTTTACTTAAAAAAAATTTAAAAATTTGCTGCCTTGGCAGCGTTTTCCTTGAATTTTTTTATTTTTTTGGAAATCGCTGCTTTGGCAGCGTTTTTATTAAAAAAATAAATATTTTTAGCATATATATTTTAAATTAAGGTAATTTGTGCTAGATGTTCAATGAAGCAATTAAATGCTAAGTATTCACATGTCCTTAGTTAATGGAGATTATTATTTGACGGGGCGGAGCTACACCTAATCAAGGGTGATCAGATGAATAACTTTTGTCCAAAAAATTTTATAAGTATATATTTTAAATATTGATATTTTAGATATCTACTAATGATTGAACACATTTGATATGGTAAAGAAAGATAGCTCAATGATTAAGGTTGCTCAAATTTGCCTTGGAGACTTGGGTTTGAGCACAGACTAAGATATTTTTGTTTAATTGTTTTAGTTCCATTTTTTAAGTTGAAAAAAGAGAATAAAAGTGATGTTCAGTTTCATTTTTTATCAAATTTGACCAGAAAAAATTAGTTTTTTACTTGTTCTAAAGTATAAACACCCTTAACGAAAATTTTAACTCCACCACTATTATTATTTGATGATATTTTAGGATCGCCAATACAACACATCTTCAAAGAAATTTACAATTCTAAAATGTTTCTCCTACTATTGTGAATTGTCCTACTATGATTGACTTCCCACTTCAATTTCAATTTTTAAATATTATTGTATAATTCACCTACAGAAACTTAAGTTTTAAATATATATATATATTTTAATCTCAAACGCCTTTTTCTTTTCTCTTTCCAATTCCAGCAACCTTGTTTGACTACCTTCATGATAAGCCACAGTTTTAATACCACTAGTATATGTAATTTAGGTTGAGGATTTGCCATCAGTACTGGTAAAAAATAAATTTAAAATTGTTACAGATTGAGAGTAGATAAGGAAATAAGTGGATGTGACAGGCATGATATTTTAGCCTACGAGTTATTGCAATTAACTACGAGTATATAAGCTTTTCTTAAGAGGGTGATGATGATATACTGAATTAGATGCAACAATTTCACGTGGCACGTTAATGATGATGATATTATATACGCTCCAAAATTTAGTTAATTAATTTAATTTTTTATGTAAGTTAAAATAAATTGTCTAATGTGTAAACTATTTTTACGCTAAAATATAATGATGTATTGTACCTTTACAAAATTTACTCTCACCTTCTCTAATCATAATGAGTCTTTTAACAACAATAATAAACATATGTAACTTAAGTTATTATAAACTATAATTTCTAACAACCCACAGATCTTTCAAGGTATGTGTTTCCAAGTCTTTAAGTTACCTTAATTTGAAGGTGATGATAATCCTAATTCAGTTTATAGTATACCGAAACTAAGACTACATCAACTTTACAACTAAATAAAAAACTCCTACTACATGAATGCTAAAACTCGTTATCTAACTCTGTAATAGAACTTGGTTCTTCAATGTGTTTTTTATATTCAATGTATACCTTACGCTGAGTGATTGTCCTTTTATTTAAGCACAACTTCTTCAGAGAGTTTCTCTTCACCACGATCTCCACGTCACAAATTCTATTCAAACTTCTTGTTTCTTTTTAAACACAATATATAAATATATTCTTTAACTTAATATTATTTCATGTTTTTGCTTCTTAATTTTGGATGTGTCATGTGTACAATTTAATATAAATAGGGAAAAAGGCCAGAATAGTATTTTACCTATGTTATTTTATCTTTTTAAATATTTTTACCCTTTTAACTTTAATACCTTTTAATTAAAAAAAAGATCAGTTTATTTTAAAATAAAAAAAATATTATAGACTTTTTAAATTTTCTGATCAAATTCTGACCAAATTTTCTTATCATTTAGTATTACCTAATAAATAGATACATAAATACTATATGAAATAATACACGCAAGACACCACATAAAACTAGACTCAAAAACTTTTGTGGATGCTAGTATTTTGGTCTATTTGTAGTGACCTATGCCTTGTGACAGTGTAGGTCAGAGAAGGTGAGCAAGGAAGCTGGTGGGCAGTATAGCATCTGCATGCATCATATAATAACAGGAGTAAATATCGACCTACTGCTTTCACTTTACTAGTAATAATTACAGATGAGAGTCAGTACAAAGAAGGTTTCAATTTCCAATAACCTCTCTCTTTCTCTCCAGCTATCTCCTTCATTAATGTCTATGACTTAATGCCTACTCATCACGCAATTTTTAATTTCCCATTTCCAATTTATTTGTCCTTTTTGTTATGTTAGTCCATTTTTTTAAAAAGAAAAATAGTAAATCCTCTATTCTAGGCGAGCAATGCAAGTGTCGTGTGGCTAGATGAAGCAACCTGAATAATGTATTTAGATGGAAAAGTTTAGTAGCTGAAAGCATCATAGTTTACGCTCTGATCTGAGTAGCATGGGGTACGTGGAGTCCTGTGTTAATCAACAAGGATCACCTTGCAAGGTTTGGGGTGATCTCGTAGTTCCTATGGGGTGGAATGATGGGATCAATTCATGGATTTTCTTCTTTTTTTTTGCCGCATTTCGCTCAAAGGGTTGAAGAGAGATAGTGCATCAAGTTGTGTACGCAAGGGCAAACTTGATCCTCTTCCTCAAGAAAAAGAAAATATGGAAAGAATTCCAAAAATTTATCTTAAATTAACTTTGAACAATTTAATTATTTTGAACAATGAAAGAAACCCAAAAAATTCAGTTAATATGGAAAGTTGGAGTACTACTTATTTCTTTTCTTTTTGATAATTTATTACCTTTAATTTTGCTACATGATATTTTTTTTTTCATATTTATTTGTTTATTATTTTAAAAATGAAAAAGGGTCAAAATTACCCTCAAACTATTCGAAATAGCTCATATATACCCTTTAATTATGTTTGGGATCAAAACTATCCTTGCCGTCTATGTTTTGGACCATAAATATCCTTAAAATGTATCTTTGCCATTAAAGCAGACATGATAGTCCACCCGGCAGTCCAACATGGCAAAAATACCTTCCTCTCAATAATGTTGTTCTTCCTTGTCCATCCCTATCACAAAAAGAAAATCAAATATAATTCTTTCACTTTTCTTGTTTGAGTTATTGTTCGGACTTTGGAACTCCAATTTCAAAGTGTGCTGAAGTTTGTTTGAGGCTGTAATTACATGTTGAAGGATCGAGTTCATTTTTTGGGATTCGGGGTCATAGATTCACAAAATCGATTTTTAGATTTTCAAGTATTTAATAACTCTTTCATATATTTTTTTGGGATTTCAACTCAAATCTTCAAACTAAAAAATCAGTTGTTAAATGTCAATTTCCAGCTTCAATTGCAATATCCAAACAATTTTTAGTAACATTTAGTTAAATCTTTTCAAATTTTTACACTTCAAAACCCCAACAAAGGCTAGAAATTTCTCACCAACAAGCTTTCAAATGAGTAGCTATTTTCGAGTTTCAACACAAAAAGAATGACTTCAAGAGTTTTTCAACAACTCTCAACAATTAAATTTTCTGACATCAAAACGCAAACAATGAACTCGATCATTCAACACACGACTACTATCTCAAACGAACTTCAGCGCCCTTCGAAATTGGAATTTCAAAGTCCGAACAATAATTCAGAACAAGGAAAGAACTATTTTTGATATTCTTTTTAAAAAAAATTGTGATAGAGATGAACAAGGAAAAACAACATAATTGAGAAGAAGAGATTTTTGTCATGTTGGACTGCCTAGGTGGACTGCCATGTCAGCACATATGACAAATATAATGTTTTAAGGGTATTTGTGGTCCAAAACATAGACGGCAAGGGTAGTTTTGATCCCAAACATAAATAAAGGGTATATATGAGCTATTTCGAATAGTTCAAGGGTAATTTTGACCCTTTTCCGTTTTAAAAATAGATTTTAAATTTTACTTGTCATTTTTTACAAATCAAAAAAAGATAATTAAGATCTAATACTAAACATCAATTAATAATCATGTCAATCATTATTTTTCTAAATGATTATGTCAACTCCAAATATAAATTGTGACAAGTAAAAGTGAACTAATGAAGTATCTAAAATCACAATATTAGTATCTTTTTTTTAATGGTTATCACCCATTGTTTTGTATTGTATTGTTTTATATTATTAGTGAACTTAACCGCATTTCGCGCGGTATGTTAGTAAAATTTAAAAATATTCTTTTTGTAAATTAAATTGAAACAAATGAGAGAATTTAGTTTGCTTAGAGCCGCAATATTTTTTCATATTAACAAATGATACCAAAGAACAAACGAATTATCAAGATAAGTTGAAACACCACTAAAAGTAATCGTGAGAAAAAAGTACTTGACATTTTGAATTATATTTGCCCCGTAAAAAAAATAAAAAATGACTATAATCCTATTTTGTGATATTGACTTCTTCATTCTTTACTAAGGACATGTTACACATTTTAAATTTGATCAAGACTAATTTATTTAAAATGATGAGTTCAATGAAATAGTACAATTATTCTTATACATGACCAATATCAAATTACTCTCCTTTTTATTCTAATTAACTTTTGAGAACAAAAGAGAAAAAATTAAGATATAATATTAATTTCAATTCCTTGACATGTAGTTAATTTAGAATTTTCAATTTAAAAATAAAATAGAAGATAAAATATATAGTTGAACATAAGAACCTTCTTTATATTTTTAACATATGAATAATATTGTCTTAATTATCCACAAACAAATATTGTTAAGCTTAATTTTTACTCTCAATTGTATATAATAGCACCTAAATGGCAAATACATTGCTACCATTCATACTTCTATATGACAAAAAAGTTACTATTAAAAATATTTTTTCTTTAGCTAAACTTATAAATTTATAGAGATGAATGATGCATGAAACACATTAATATGATCATTGGATTGAAATAATTTTTTATTTTATTTAAAAACTGATAATGAAAATTTCAAATACAGCTTTCCAACTTGAAGTTGTATTTCAAGTTTGAAATTATTTTTTCCCACTTTCCACTTTTGAAGTTATATTTAATTAAGCAAATTCAAGTATAAATATTATTTCAAATATTATTTGCAATAAGTACAACAAAACACGTCTCAATAATCTTTCTAAAAAACAAATAACATGATTTAAAAAAAAAATCTATGTCCGATTGAACACCTACTTAAAAGGTGAAAAAGTTATTTTAGGGATGTTGAAATTGTGAATGGACTTTGCATATTTAAAATTATATCTTGAATAAAGAATTTTATAAGAATAATATTTTGCATCATCTTTACTCGTACGTTCTTTCTTCCCCTTGTTTACTATCACGTCAATCGCCCATTGAATTTCATTTTAAACAATATGTAACCCTTGAAAATTCACCATTACATGCAATTAAGATCAATATTTAAAAACAAACAAAGTAAGTAAGGACATAATTAAAAAAAATCAAAAAGAAATATAAATATTGGCAAAGAATATGGCACCATAAATAACCTTTGAAATTTATAGAACTTCAATATAATTTTTAAATGTGTTTTGCTTATTTTTAACACAGGTTCTGAGCTTTTAAGTATAAGGCAGTGTTTAGATTGATTTTTTTAAGTGATTTATAAATGAAAGGCAAAAGTTGGAAACACTCAACTTTTGGCTTTTGATTTATCTTTTAAAATTCTTTCAGTTAAGCATGTTTTGTATTTCTCAAACATTTTCAAAACTATAAAAAAAAAAGGAATTAAAAGCTAAAAATAACTTAAAATAAGTTAATTCAAATACCTCCCCCAAACACACCCTAAGTAACGTGACTTTTAAATTTTTAAATTAGTATTGGTCCCTTAATGATGCAATTATTGGAGAGAATGGTTATTATGAGGAAAGAAATAATTATAGTATTAACTTTCGGAATTGAGTTGTAGTTATAACCTTAACTGAAAATGTAATGGCATGTTTTCTTTTATATTTATGATTCAACAAACTTTTTAATTATAATTCAAGAAAAAAACTTTAAAAATTGAGAAATTAATTAAATATCTTTCTTGGTCTCTTTTTACATATTCCCCCTTTTAATTGAACAGTATTAAATGTAAATAATTATTTTTTAAAAATTGATAGAATAACTTTATTTTTTTGTACAATTAATTTAAGAAACATATAAAATGTTGTTCATTTTAAAAAAAAAAAGGAAAATCTAATTATGTTTTAAAAGAATTTGCAGTTCCTATTAAATTATAATAACTTATTTCAAGGAATACATAAATAAAAGGAAAGAAAAAAAAAGAAAGGGAAAAAAGTGATTTAAGGAAATTATATAAATAACATTAAAGATGAGATTAAGGTAAGAAAGTAAAAGAAATAAATAGCTGATGGTTATAGGAATTAAATATGGTCATTTTTGATATTTTATAAAATTTTAAGATAAAATTTTTTAGTCTATTAAAATTAGAAAAAAATGTCAAAAATAAAATAAAATTGAGGCGTAATTATTTCTTGGAGAGTAGCTTCATTTTTGAGGAATTATTATTATTATTATTTGTTGTTGTTGTTGTTGTTTATAAAAAAAAGAAGAAGATGCGAATCAAATTCTGTAAAATTTGTTTTGCAATTCTTATTAAGTGATAATAACTTATTTCTAGGATGAATAAATAATAAACAAAAACAAAGAAATGAAAAAAAGTGATTTTAAGGAAATAATATCAATAACATTAATGATGAGATTAAGGAAAATAAGTAAAAGAAATTAATAGTAGTAATGATGGTAGGAATTAAATATGATCATTTAATTTTAATATTTTATAAAATTGTAAGGTAAATTTTTCAGTCTATTAAAATTAGAAAAAATGTCAAAAATAAAATAAAATTGAGGCGTATTTTTTTTTTTTT
>JAJOOR010024703.1:0-11174 GCA_036250505.1 Solanum acaule | reverse complement strand
CCTGCATCTTATGACGATGCAGATACAGGTACCCCGGATCAGCACCTTGCGCGTCGTTGATCCAGCTGAGCACCCCAGAGTCAGTGGTGAGCCTCCTTGCTTTCCGGAGGACTCGGATACTTTGTGTTCTTAGTTTTGTTTTATTAGGGTGTTGCGGGGTCTGTCCCAACATCCATCTCAGTATTTTAGAGGCTTCATAGACAGACAGTCAGTCAGTCAGTTAGTTTGAATCTCTCTTTTGTGTATATATTTGTAAATATTCTATTTTGAGACTTGAGTTGCCGTTTTGGCCAGATTTTATCAGTTGGTTGTTTTACAACCTTTCATTGCATTGAGTTATGTTTTTAAGATAAGTTTCCGCTGAGTTAAGAAAGCCAGGCCAAGGGTTCGCTTGGGGCCAGCAATGGTTTTCGAGTGCCGGTCCCGCCCAGGGTGTAGGCTCAGGGCGTGACATTTAGATATTTTGAATATTAATTTAAGTTTGTTGTTTTATATTTTGTGTAGCTTCTTTATAATGATTTGTGTTTGGTTGGGGCTAAAATTGAATTGAATTGAGTTTAATTGCTTTTGCAGGTGGGCATCAGAAACAGACATTTTTCTGCTGTCAAAAACATTATAGAAAAAGCGACGAACAAGGTGGTTTTGTCGGTCACTTTACTGGATTTTTTTTAAAACCCAGAAAAGCGACGGACGGTGTCCTTTAGTTCGTCGCTTTTTTTAATTTTATTTTTTTTAAAACCCAGAAAAGCAACGGATAGGGTCCTTTAGTTTGTCAATTTTTTGAATTTTTCAAAATTTTATTTCCAAAAAAGCGACGGACGGCGTCTCATTATCCGTCGCTTTTCAAAATTCTAAAAAAAATTAAAATTAATTAAAGCGACGGACTTCGTCTCTTTTTTAAATTTTTTTTTAAAAAAAAGTGATGGACTGCGTCTCATTCTTCAAAAAAAATATTAACAAAAAAAAAAACCGACGCAGTCCGTCGCTTTTGAAAAAGCGATGAGATTGACTGCGTCGCTTTTCTGTCGCTTTTGGCCAAAAAGGTGACGTAGTCCGTCTCTTTTTGGCAGTTTTTTAGTAGTGAGATGAAAAACAAAGGAGAAAAGTCGGAGTTCACCTGGGGAAGGGTGGGGCGTCGCACCAACCAACGCGCCCCAAAAGGGGCTCTGAATCTTCACCCTTGGGGCGCCGCGCCAGCCAGCGAGCCCCAGCCCAGCCTCTGAATGTTGAGGTCTGGAGCCCCGCGCCTCTCAGAGCGCAAAAGACGCCAGTTCTCCCCATTTGTCTCCCACCTTTTCGTACTAGTTCCTAAGTGATGTACCTATGTTTCTTAGTCGATTCTAACACTCGAAGGTACATCTAAACATCATGAAATCATCTATAAACATGAAATCATGGACCTTGAATCCATAATCCAATTCAAGGAAAGTTAAGATCAAAGTCAAAGAAGTTAAGAGTCAAGTCTAGAAGTTAAGAAGCAACTCAAAGTAAAGTTTTTCAAAGTTTTCAAGAGTCTTTATTAATCGTTTTAACTTTGTTTTAAGGCTCAAGTTTCAAGTAAAGTAAAGAGTAAAGAATTGAGTTCATTTCTCAAAAGTTATTAGGGAACTAAATATTCCTAAAGAAGTTTATAAATGTTTTCACATTTGAGCAAGAAAGGAACTATGATTTCCAAAAGAGCCTTTGGGCTAGTTTTCAGAAAAGGGAACATCGATTCCAAAAGAGCCTTTGGGCTAAGCTTTGAGCAATTATCTCAAAACTAAATAAAGAGGTGTTTAAAACACATAGGAGCTAAAGTATATTTTGGGAGTAGTATTGAGCACCGAATTGGGGACGCGGGTTCATATTAACTCAAATCTCCATAAGAACCATGTGGCCAACATGGGATTTAATGGGTCATCCTTTTTAGATGATCACGTAAGTTAAGCTAATAGATCCACTAAGTTAAGTAAGGTCCTATATCACGGCAAGGTATAGGATGGTCCTTGGGCAACGTGAGGTAAAACGTTGTTTCATCACTAGGGCTCATAGTGGTGGTTGTCGGTTAAAGAATCTCCCACTAAAGTTATATTACTTTTATATATAAGTAAAGTTGAGTTTGTTATTGCTTTATCTTTAACGAACTAAGTTGTCTACACTGTTTTACAAGCTTTATATATATATATATACTGCATGAGTTGTGGTTTAGCATTCCAACCCGCATACTCGTACATTCAATGTACTGATGCCAGTTGGCTTGCATCTTATTATGATGCAGATGCAGGTAGCCAGGATCAGCATCCAGCGCGCCGTTGATCCAGTTGAGCACTCCAGAGTTAGTGGTGAGCCTCCTTGCATTCTGGAGGACTCTTTTATTCGTTTTCCTAGTTTTTCTTTATTAGGATGTTGTGGGGTCTGTCCCAACATCCATCTCAGTATTATAGAGGCTTCATAGACAGTCAAACAGTAGTTGAGTCTCTCATCTATATATTTGCAGATATTCTATTTTGAGACATAAGTTGCCATTTTGGCCAGATTTTTATCATTTAAGTTGTTTTATGAGCTTATATTGTGTTGAGTTAAGTCTTCCGCTAAGTTAAGTAGCTAGGCCAAGGGTTCGCTTGGGGCCAACAATGGTCTCCGAGTGTCGGCCACATCCAGGGTGTAGGCTCAGGGCGTGACAGGCTCACTAGCCATTACCCAACGCCCAAAGATGGTTGACTATGTTGTGCTAGAGGATGCGTCCATCGGGCAACCTTACCGATGTGACCTATTCTCGGTCCCTATTGGTATCTTGCAATATTACTGGGATCCCATTGAATGTGTGGGAGCAGATAGTGTCTGAGTGGAATGACTTCTACCACGGTACTAAGAAATCACCTTTCCTTCCTAGTTTAGTTTCTGTGCTTTGTAGGCGAGCATGGGTGTCGTATGGACCACGAGGTGGAGCATGATGATGCATTCATTGTTGAATAGAACTTATTACCTCCAGAAGGCTTCAACCTTAGATACCTTTATCATGATCCACGATTGGCTTCTGGAATATCTTTCTGCAATGAAAATCCCTGTAAATTTGATACTATTTCATTGTCACTCGACAATACAATTTACTGTCAATTCTAATCATTGACAATCAACAACCTGTAGATTAATAATGCACTAATAATTAACCTGTAATGTTTTAGCACAATAAACTCTCCTATGGGCATATGTTGATCCTTCCTTTTCCTTTTTTCTTAACTTGTAACAAAGAAATCATTGTATAACTCTTTCTGTTAAGATTTAGCACATGCCAATGGATACTATGACAAGTCAACAACAATAAGCAGAAAAAGTAAGAATCAAAATATTGGATGGTACAAAACGTCGAGCAAGTTGAGCCATGACCAGCACACATGTCATGAGGGATATCTTCTCTTTTACGGATATAATGAAAATACTCTCTTTATAGAGATAGAGATAGTACTATGTTAGCTCACACCAAGAATATAAAAGAAACAGTTGCTTGCGAAACAGAGAAATGCAGAAGTCCATCAAATTACTTGAAGTTATGAATTTATTTCCTTCTAATCCAGCTAAAACTCTGAATTAACAACCAATGCAATGTGCCATAATTAATATACAAAAATATAATGCACTCCGCTCACGTCATTTATTAGCTACTAAATTTACCATATAATATATCGGGAACTTCATGTTGTTGCTAATAAAACGTGGTATTAGTAACAATGAAAATAAGGTAGGTTGCATGCTACGATAAATGCAAATTAAAGGTAGCAACTTGGTTAAGATGGAAAAAAGAGTTTGTAGAGAGGAAAGAACATTAGAATTGCATGTGCATCTCATTCATCACATTTTATGCCGCACTAGCCTTAACGTGTAAGAGGCTAAATGAACTTGTGTGGTGTCCAGGGGATGGTATATATCAAATCAATCATACATCTCCATGTTGAACATAACTTATTACTGCCTGAAAAATTCAACATTAGATACCTTGGTAATCATCAAAAAATTGCTTCTCATATGGACCGTTGCATCGCGTTGGTGGTTAAACATAATAAGCATTAAGGACCATTTGGGTGCATATGAGAACATAATCATGTCATCCACATAGATCTGGTCAGACTCGATGTTTTCTTTAAGAAATTTGGGGACATGTTTAATTGATAGATGCATGCTACCTTCCATACTATACTTATATTAGAAATTAACATGTTTTAAGTGTTTTCTCATCGTTAAATATTATGCCTTGTGTCTTTGTAGCACCTTTGAAAATCTTGAGTTGAGATCTTTTGTCTCATTCCTAAAAGTTCTGTTTAGGATTTCATAGAATCTTCTGCATGACTTTGTCTTACTTCAACTACGTAGTCTGTGTTACTAGCCTATATATGAAAGGATCTAGAATCTCAATATATTGATTAACTTCTTGTTTGCTTCGGAGCCCATTTGTATTTCCTAGAGTAGCTTAGTGATATGATTAGTCTCCTATATCAACCACATGCATATGCTTAAATTAGTATTTCAACCAATATAGAATCATAAGGGACAATCGAATCAACTCGGAACAAAAAGGGGAATCGCTAGAATAAAAGGTAAAATTCATCCAAAATAAACAAGGACATAAAAAATTTAAAGCTACAAGAATGTGGCATTCACATATTATAGCATTCCACTCACCATACAAAGAGTCTCTTCAAGAGTATTAGCTTCTTATTTTTGTATTCTTAGTGTCTTTTTATTCAATCACATAAGCCTTTAATTATCCTCTAACATCAGCAGCACTGGATTCCTAATTGTTTCTTTATACGGCCTCATCTCGAACTTCAACCTTGATTTCTCATGTGAATCCTATATTAAAGTTGTCCATGTCTCTTGTTTATGAAATGTTACCATAAAGCTTACATTTTCCCGGATAAAAGTGAATGTGATTTTTGTAAAACCCTAAAAAATTTTAATCTAAGAGATGAACCATTCTTCATTTATGTATAAGATCGTAACGGGTGACTCTTAAATTGTTCTTAGGTATTAAGCTCAATTATTTAGTGTGAGAATAAATTTAGAGATGAATTAAGGTGACGAGAATCCCCTAGCACAAAGTTGAGTTGAAATCTTCCTTACCGATTAAGTTTTGATATAAGATTCTACTTGAGTCAACTTCAAACGACCATATCTCTTAGAATATGAAGAGTTATGTAACTCATAGTATAACACCCCGAAAATTTCTAAGCTAAGGCACGAACTATTCTTTATTTACATGTAAGGTCGTATTGGGTGATTCTTAAATTGCTCATATGTGTAAAGTAAATTCTTTAGTGTGGAATGAATTTGGATATGAATTAAGGTCACTAGAACCCCCCTAGCACAAAGTTGAGTTGAAAGCTTCCATAATAATTTAGTTTTGATGTAAGATTCTACTTGGGTCAACTTCAAATGATCATATCTCTTGAAATATAAAGAGTTACATGGCCCATAACCTATCACATTAAAGGTATTTGAATCTTCTTTCCAAAGCCACCAATTTTGCATCAATCTGAGCTCCAGTGCAATGATGAATTAGCCGATGGAAAAATACTAAAAATGGTCATTTTTTTCATTTTACCTCTAAGAAACCCCTAAACTAATTTTTTGACTAATTAAAGGCTCGAACCAATCAAATTTTTATCTCTTAATCAACATTCTCTTCTCTGTCAAATCCAAGGCAAAACCCTAAGGAAAAATCAAATTAGAAGACTTTCATTCAAGATTCTTCTTCAAAGTAAGTCCTTATCCGAGAATTCCATTCTTTCCAACTCAAATTCCTCCATACAATTATGAAACACTAATGAAAATTATAATTCTTGACCATAGAGATTTCAAGAAACTAATTCAAGAATCTCAAGAAAGGTTTTCTTGATTGTTCTCCTTCAAGTTAGGGTTTTAAGGCTTCTAATCAAGTTTTTCTTTAGGATTCTTCAAGAACCTTGTTCTTTCAGGTATGTAAGGCTATCACAGTATTGGACTAGTTCGTCCTCATACCCTACATCTACTTTTAAATCAGTAAAGAGTAATCTAGGGTTCTATCCTTTGATTTGAGTAATCTTCAGATGAGTTGATTTTGAGTTCTTGATTCTTTTTGAAATTATATTCCTAATTATTGAATTGATAAATGTTATAGATTTATTAGTTGATTCATTCATGTCTATATATTTCAGCATAAACCCTAAGAATTGAGTATTCTTGAGATGAGTAGTATTGTTTAGTTCTGAGTATTGAGCTTTCTATATTGTTATTGAGATCCTTGAGTTGATTCGTTCATGTCTATATTTCAGCTTGAACCCTATTTTGAGTTATAAATTATGAGAATCTTTTTAAGCCAACATTTTTGTTTCAAACTGAGTTTTTGAGAGAGTAAAGAGAAGTATGAGAAAGAGTTCTAACCAAAATTTGAGCAAGAGTATAAGAGAGCTAAGTATTTCCCAAATGTTTCATTTTTAGATGAAAAATAGAGTTTTATTTTGAGAAAAGTAAAAGAGTTTTAGAAATATTAAGTACTGAGCAGTTACCTCTTTTAAGAGGATGGTTTGAGCAATTATCTCAAACTAGAGAAAGAGTATGCTTTATACATTTGAGCATGAGTAGATATATCAGAAAACTACTCACGGAGAAGCAAAACATCCATATATCATATGATAGTGTAACACCTCGAAAATTAGAACTAGAATCAATCAAAGGAAAAGTGAAAACCATGGAGGGGTCCACGGGTCGTGAAGAGGACCCCGACCCATCACCCTGCTCATGGTGTTGCACCCAGCCTCTATCGATGACCACAGACGCCTAGATGGTTAATTGAGCGTCACAAGGCCCGTGAGTTAGTCTGTGAAAAGAGGCACAGAACCCCCCAAGCTACTGTGAAGGACCACAATCACCTAAACGGCCGGTGGAGCTTCACACGGACAGTGAAGTCGTCCCTGAAAGAGGCTGATCAGGTTTTGGAGGCTTAGGTCAACTTCAAACGATCATATATTTTAGAACAAAATAAATTATATTAGGTGGCCCATGACCTATCAAATTAAATTATATGAATTGATGACTTGGATTTAATTATATGTTTTTCAACAAATTTCATGTGAACCCATGCATTGATCTATTATTTTTTACTATGAACCCTAATTTACATGAATTTATGAAGAAGCTTGAATCCATGAATATGTTTCATGAAATTATGCATGTTCTTATGAAAGTAATGTTTATGACACAAGTAAGCTTATAGATGAAGGTTTCTATATGTTTTATGAAGCTTGACCACATGACGTGAATGACATCTAGATTTGCCTCAATGCTTTTTGGACTATTTTCCTAAATTAGGTCTTGATTAGTATGGTATCCGGATATGCCATCAATGATTATAGACCATGTAGCGACCCTTCCGAAATAATATAAGCCAATAACTCACGAGATTTTTATGCATATATTGTCCTTACACTAGTAAAAAATGACATAAAAAGAATATTACCAACTTTCGAGTACCCAAACTAGGTCGTTTATGCTTCACACAATCATTCAAAATTAGTGGTAAATTTAATATATTACAAGACTTGGGTTTACACACCCCAAAAGAACCAAACATATAGACATACTTATATTACAACCCATGGTGACATGATCAAATTAGTCCTCAAAATTTCATGTAAATATACAACACATAGATCATGTACAAGTCCCAAGGCATATACAAAAATAGATGCCTATATGCAAATGTGATCTTCCTTAAGGCTCTCAAAAGTTCCATCTCCAATGTCCAGCTTCATGCAACAACTCGATCATTCCCTACGATAGAAACAACAATCGCTAAGCATATAGCGTAGTGGTGTAAAAACTATAGGTTCGGAACCATCCGATTCACCAAGTTAACTTTCTCAAGTCATGGGCAGCACCATCGAAATATAATAACTAAATCAAGTAAACAATATAATAAGAGTATCAAGTTCGATATTTAAAGATCCAAATGTCAAAAACGCTCATAGCACTATTTTCCAAGAGATTCAATAACAAGGCTCGCCCAATATATACATCATGTCGTCACACCAAGCACAAGCAAGTATCAAGAAGGGCTGAAGCCCTGTCTCAAGAAGGGTCAATGCCCAATAATCAAGAGTACCAAGAACCATATTAAAAATGGCTTTCTAGATCATACTTAAAATGGACAACTTCCATTCTTAAGACAGACTAAAAATCCAGAGTCAAGATGACAAATGATCCGAATCAAGAGGCATGCCAATAGTGACAAAGTCACAGCCACAAGAAGGACAGGGTCCCAACAAGAGTGCCAGGTGATCAAACAGTCCGTACAAGTGGGCGAGTTACACGAGTGTCTTTAACGTCTTAAAGGATACTAACACGACAATGCAAAGTGACAAGAGGTAACCAAGGTACCAAGATAACTTTCAGGTATACCAGCAGGTAAAAAGAGTACAAGTACAAGTTTATACACAAACCTCAGTGCTTTAGCAATGAAACAGTCCAACAAAACTTCGCGAGTTTAGACCGTAGACCAACCAACGTTTCAAGGTCCTCAACTTGTTCACGAGTATATACAACCTTAAAAATACAATTAAATAACTTCTTTAATTCCTAGTATCTCAATAATGTTGAAGTAAAACAGGATTATCAGCACAAGTAAGCTTAGCCTGTACAAATACGACCATGCTCCTAAAACAGTGATTCTGGCCATCCTAGTACCTTATGTCGCAACTTAGATTTGAAAAGGAAAATGGCAAAACTAGACTTTATAACCTTCATGAAAGATGTAGGTACATCTCTTAAGGTTGCAAACAAACAAGAATCACCAAAAAATATATTTTGTAAAAAAAAAAATATTCAAAACACTAACAGTTGTCCATACAGGATTTCTACTTTCGAACTTTGGACAGAACTTGTCCTATGTTGCGTCCCATATTTCGAATCCATAAAAGCTAAATTAGAGCTTTACATAAACATAATAGTTGTAGGTATACGAATTAGCTTTCCAGATCATATTTATTCACTGTAAACGAAGTTCTATAACTCAAGTTATGCTTTAAATACTAAACACTACCCAGCTCCAAAACAGATTTTACCAATTATCAAAAAGAAGTATGTGTCTCGAATTCCAGCCAAAAGGGCCAAATTTTTCTCTTGTGATTTTGAAGAACAACTTATTAGATAATGTTCTAAGGTTCTTATCCTTCAGATGAGACAAATTTGACTAGAAGAGGTGTCAAAATATAGTCTTAAAAGTGATGTTTATCACAATGCACAGCTGTCTCCAAAAGGTGGCTGCCCAAATAGTTGTGTGCTCCCCAAAATGCACACACATACACCTATATATATATATATCCCTCACCTCCTTTTAAAGTCATACATAATTCTAATTAGAATATTACGAAAATACCCCAATACAATACCTTAAATTACGATCACAATTTATGTTAAGCAAGTTTTCAATTATCACAAAACTTCAAGTTCCCAAAATGAGAGTAAAACATATTGTAGTAATTAAGCAACGGTAAATCGACATGCGACTCTTGGTTAATATTTAGGGGTGTTACAAACCACGCTTTCAAAATTATTTCCATTAGTAGTAGGCATCTCTAGCATGAAGTGAATGACTATGGGCCTTAAAAGCTATTATGAAAAGATCATGGATGGTGAAAGATTTTCTCACGCATGGTCTAAGGAGCTATCCTATGATGTTTCTAGCTTGGATTAGTATCTTAATTGTACTTTTCCGTGGATTCTAAGATAAGATGAGTAAGATTAAAGACTATTCCGTGGGAATTATGCTTAGCACCGAGAGGATATTGAGATGGAAGCTCTCCCGTAGCTTGAGGTCGAGTTTCTAGTAGAATTCTCCTTATCCCATAGCTATGTGCCCGCATAGGATGATTGTCTTAGATAGACATTAGCTAGTGGATCCACATAAGATAAAGTTCATGATCCTTAACTTGGCAAGTAGCACACCCCTTTTCGGTATGGGGCACACATTGGATTTCATGTTATAGCTCGCATGGTCTATATATCGGCAAACGGTAAACTTCCCACAAAAAGAACTAAGTTGATTTCTAATATTTTATGAAGCTTCCTATATGATTTAAAGATGCATTGACCATGTTCATGATCTATGAATCTTCTTAAATGATTTTATTATGTTTTAACTTAGTCATGCATTCCATGTTTTCGATGATGTCCCTTTATGATCATGCCTCATGTTTTATTGCATTCCCCTCATACTTAGTACATTCCATGTACTAACTCATAATTTTTCCCACATTGTTTCCCTAATGAAGTGTCACACCCCGAGCCTACACCTTGGACGTGGCCGGCACTCGAAGACCATTGCTAGCCCCGAGCGAACCCTTGGCCTAGCTTTCTTAACTCAGCGGAAACTTAACTCAACAACATAACTCAATGCAATGCAAGGACATACAACAACTTAATTGATAAAATCTGGCCAAAAAGGCAACTTGAGTCCCAAAAATAGAATATTATATATATACATAGATGAGATACTCAAAACTAACTGACTGATTATCTATGAAGCCTCTATAATACTGAGATGGATGTTGGGACAGACCCCGCAACATCCTAGTAAAACAAAACTAAGAGAACAAAACAACCGAGTCCTCCAGAAAGCAAGGAGGCTCACCACTGACTCTAGAGTGCTCAACTGGATCAACGGCATGCTGGATGCTGATCCTGGGTACATGCGTCTGCATCATAATAAGATGAAGACCAACTGGCATCAGTACATGGAATGTACGAGTATGCGAGCTGGAAAGCTAAACCACAACTTAAGCTTGAAAAGAGTACAAGAGAACACTTACATTGGCTCTGTACGAATCATGAATCACTAACTCAATATATAAAGCAATAAGACACATGTTATATATAAAACTTGTAAAACAGTGAAAACAACTTAGCTCGTTAATGATAAAATAATAACAAACTCAACTTTACTTATATAAAAGTAATATAGCTCTTGTGGGAGATTCTTTAACCGACAACCACCACTATGAGCCCTAGTTGTGGTACAACATTTTACCTCATGTTGCCCAAGGACCATCCTATACCTTGCCGTGATATATGACCTTACTTTAACTTAGTGGATCCACTAGCTTAACTTTACGTGATCATCTAAAAAGTATGACCCGTCAAATCCCATGTTTGGCTACATGGTT
>JAJOOR010024698.1:0-10743 GCA_036250505.1 Solanum acaule | reverse complement strand
ACATTGTAATTTGTATAATAAGATCTATATTTGTATAATTATAAGTGTATAGGACGAAAATATATGTATTTGTATTTGTATATACACTTTTCTCTCGCTTTATACAAACACAAACACATTTTATACATTTTATACCGAAATGTATAAAATGACTAATTGTATACCGAATTAGATGGCAAAAAAAGGGGATGTTTGCTGCGAATTACAATTAAAATAAACTATGGCTATGACATTTAAGTTGAATTAATAGTTTGTTATTTCATACAATTTTCCCTACTTTTTATGTAGTTTTCATATATATAAATTTTATTTAATAAACTTAGAGATTGTACGAAAGAATTCATAATCAAACCTAAAAATTTTGACTGTCCAAATTCGAATTGTGCCATATATATCCGAAGAGAACGGAGTATATGATTAAAAATCATTTTTTAAAAGTAAATAAATAAAAATTTAGCCAAACACACTATAAGTTTTTCTAAATAAAAATATCCATACCTATTTGATCTTTTTTATTAATAATAACCATCAAAACATAAAAGGAAACTACAAAAAGTTCAAATTTTGAGCTAGATAAAATGAGAAAAAATAATAATTCCAAACTTGTTACCGCAAATCTTAATAGTTCAATTGATTGTTTACATATTTATTTATTTTTAAAAATATTATAAAATAGTATGTTATTCCTATATGTTTTCCTCACAATTTTCTTGTTTGTCCAAAAGAGAAGTTGACGACATTATCACTGTTTGTGATAAAATAACGGCTGAGTATGTGCATCGTCGTGGTGGTGGGGTTTGGGGGTGGGGGGGGGAGCTGCACCATCATGTAATAAATATACTAGGATTTTTTATTTTATTTTTTGATTTTTCGGCTCGACTAATTCAGATTCGCATAAAAAAATGTTAGTAAATGATAAAACATACCTTACCATAGGCAATTTCATACATGAACACGAAGCCAAAACCTCTAATTAAAGATAAAAAAAATATTACTTACTAGTATCTGCTGATCAACTTTTTTTTTTTAATTTAAAAAAGATGGGATTTACCAAAAGTTTCTTTTTAAATTTGAGTTATGTGCATTTACATCGTATTAATTACACCATTATGAAACACATAATAACAAGTATACATTTTTCTAATATACAAGTCTAATTTTTATTTTATTTTTTAAAAAAAATATACAAGTCTAATCGACACAAAATACAAATAATGTTTTCCTTGACCTACAAGTTTAATGATGATTGGAAATAGAGATTAAACACATCAAGTTACATTTGGGATAAAAAAAAAAAGAACACGTCAAGTAATATAAAGTCATTTCAAGTTGCTTAAGCTTAACAAAAAGAGGAGACCAAATACACCAAAGAAGTGCACCTTTTTAGTACAAAAGTTACCATAGGACTATGGCATGATCATTTGCTACATATAATTTTTAAAATATTATTTTTAATCATTTGGTGTTCCGGACGATTAATTTAGATTCATGTCATATAAAACTTAATAGTAACTTCATCTGCGATGATCAAACTAGAGACGACATTTGATTAAATGCTAAAATAAATGTATATAACTCTAAATAGGAGGATATGGATATTGAGGATGGTAGAGGGTTAATTAGTAGCTAGTTGATCGTTGTCTAAAATTCCTTATTAGTATAAATATTGAGTGAAGGGTCAAAAACGCACTTATAATATTTTGACTTTTTCGAGTTTCGTGCGAATTTTCTATCTAAACTATCACACAAATATGTTATCAAAACACACATATAGTGGCCTCAATCTAGGTGCCTCAATCTGAGTAGACTTAATAAAGTAGTTAGCATCTAATACATATTACTGATCAAGTAGCAGGGGAGTCAAGGGCCCCATTAAAGTCAAATTCGCGCATTGAAGGGTCCATTTCTAGGGGCAGGGCTCTCAACGTGATTTTTTCCATTCCTAGCCCCTAGGGGATCAAACTCGAGACCTCTAGTTAAAGGTACAGGGGTTGAAGTTAACTAATTAGTCAATGCAGCATCAGTAGATTCTTTTAAAAACCACAAATGCAATCAATATAACTTTCCAATATTGTAAAGTATAAACAATAGTACTAGTCCTATATATAGACTTCAAATGCCAGTTGAATGTAAGGGAGTTTTCTATACCTAGTCGTCGTTTCGACCTTGAGAAATTGTCTTGAGTTTGTCATAAACTTCCAGCATTGTTGGCCTTTCATTAGGTAAGAACTTCACACAGTCACAAGCTAACTCTAGAAATTCGAGGATCAAATCGTTGATTCCTTTCCCAAGCAAATCTTTATCTGCATCAAGTAGACAGGGCGAGTGATCAAACAGATTTCTCGAGCTTGTCAATTCATGCGGTTCCTTCCCTGTAACCAGCTCGAGAAGCAGGACACCAAAGCAGTAGATGTCTTTCTTGTAAGAACCTAAACATGAATATTCAGCTACTGGGAAAAGACTCCAACTTAATGCAGCATCATTCTTACTCCAAATTTTTGCTTCCCAAAAGTTGGATATTTTGGGCTCAAAATTTTGATCTAGCAAGATACATCGTGTGCTTATGCTTCCGTGTGTAACGTGCAATTTGTAACCATGATGAAGCCAAGCTAGACCTTTTGCTATCCCAAGTGCAATTTTAACTCTAAGACGGAAGTCTAAAATCTTCGCCTCGTCTTTATTTGAGTGCAGCCATTCATGAAGACTTCCATTACGCATGTATTTGTAAACGAGAAGTTTTTTTTCCCTTTCAACACAGAAACCTATAAGAGGCAATAGGTTCCGATGCCTCAGACCACCAAGAGTTGTAATCTCCGAGACAAACTCGTCCTCCAAATTCTCCCAGTCATTCAGCTTCTTGATTGCAAGTGTCCAGCCATTTCGAAGAATTGCTTTGTAAACTTTGCCAAACATTCCAATTCCTACTAAATAGTCATCATTAAAATCAGAAGTCGCGATTTCCAGCTCCTTTAAGCTCATTCTTGTAACAAACTTCTCCAGCTTTAATATCTGTAGAACAGCAAGTTAAATCATTGGAACATACACACAATAGAATTCTATCACGTTTGACTATTGATCGAATAATAATATAAAGGACTTGCAAGGACTAATCACAAGATTTGAACTACAAGCAGTGCAGCAAAATTGTTACTCAACAATATGCAGGGGGGAAATTATAAATTAGTTAGTTACCTTCTGTTGGCTGATTAATTCCTCTTCACTTCCTGAGTTTATATGTTTCATTGACCTGAACTTCCATTTGTTCAATAAGATTATCTTGACAGGAAACTGAAATAAACAAAGGACTAAAACCAATGTAAAGAAAAGTACCCAACCAATCACAAACGCTTTGATGAACGAATCACGATCTATATGTTTCCATATCCAAGAATCCTCACATCCTTTCAAGGGCTTCCCACAAAGCTCATTGTTTGCAAAACTCTCAGCTGTGATATTTTCGCTAACAAACGATGGCACTGGTCCAGTCAAGTAATTGTTGGCTACAGTGAACATCTTAAGGCGAGGCAAATAGCCTATTCTTCTTGGGATTTCACCTTCTAGATTATTATAGTCCAACTTTAGAACATTAAGGTATTGACAATTAGCTATATCAGGTGGTATATAGCCAGAAAACATGTTATATGAGAGGTCAAGTATTGTAACATATTTAAGTATCACTGAAATATCAGAAGGGATAGTTCCATACAAGTTGTTACCAGAAAGATATAAACCTGTTAAGCTTGTACAATTTCGAATGCCTCGAGGAAACTCACCAATTAATCCTAAGGCAGAAAGTCTGAGATCCATTACCTTATTCTCATTACTATTCCAGCAGTTAACTCCCTTGAAATCACAGATGAAGCCTTCATTAGCATTGCTGAAATCCCAAGAGTCCAAAGAATTGAAAGGATCTTGTAATGAATCTTTTATCGATTTCAAGCAATAAAAATCACTCTCTGCAGCACTGCAGACAGAAATTCTGCTAAGAAATATCAATAGAAAGCCAAGAAATGTGCAAATGAAAAAGAAAGTTCTTGTTTTGATATTGGTTTTCTCCATAGTTTACACACATTGTTGCAATGACAAAGCTTCAATTTTTCTCTTTATTTATCGATGATTCTTGAATTTGGAGGTTTGATGTTTTCAGCATAGAATTTTCAAACATATGGAAGTTGGAATAAGTGAATAGACAAATAAGAATGGATGACACTCTGGGGGTTATAAAACAAGAGTATTTCATTTTAAACAAGAATAAACAGAATTTATGAAGAGGAGATGAACAATATACTATAAAATTTTGAGTTTTTTTTTTTTTAAAAAAGGCAGTCCAGTGCACTAAGCTCCCGCTACAGTCTATAGTATGTAGCCTAACCATGTATCTCTGCAAAAGACTATTTTCACAGCTCGAACACGTGACCACAAGGCAACAACTTAACAGTTACGCCAACAAAAAAACAATTGTATAGTTTCTTTCCAAGAATTTTCTCCACCTGAAAATCTTTCAATATACGATTTGTATATTGTTGTGTCAACCCTACTTATATAGCACAAAGAAGTTAACTACTAAATACAATTGATTTGTTCTTATTTGTAAGTATATATTCTTTTTTCAAACTGGTTGATTTGTTCTATTAGTATACAGATTCATAGTCAACTTCTCTTCTTTACAATATGCAAATAAAAGCTATCTAAATAAAGAAACTGCAAGATGTTGACTTGAACGGATTCAGATATATTGCAGTTACAACAGAAACTATCAGCATACGGACTCGAAGCACGGATTTCATGCTTTAATATAGTGTATTCCTAATTTGTTTTTCCCAGTAACCATAAAAACATAAGCACTAGTCATATTTACTTGAAATATCGGTTGATAATGGTATCTTTTGTATCCAGTCCCTTCGACCTTGAGAAATATTCTCGAGTCTGTCATACACTTCCAGCACTGTTGGCTTTTCATTAGGAAAGAACTTCACGCAATCACGAGCCAATTCAAGAAATTGGAGGATTAAATCATCAGCTCCTTTCCCAAGCAAATCTCTATCTGCATCAAGTAGACACGGCGAGTGATCGAATAGATTTCTTGAGCTAGTCAATTCATGTGGTTCCTTCCCTGTTACCAGCTCGAGAAGCACGACACCAAAACAGTAGATGTCTTGCTTGTAAGAGCCTAAACCAGAATATTCAGCTACTGGGAAAAGACTCCAACTTAATGCAGAATCATTCTTACTCCAAAATTTTGCTTCCCAAAAGTTGGATATTTTTGGTTCAAGATTTTGATCTAGCTTGGAATTTCACCTCCTAGATTATTGTTATTCAACATTAGAAAGTTAAGGTATTCACAATTAGCTATGTCAGGTGGTATATTGCCCGAAAACTTGTTACTTGAGAGATCAAGTGTTGTAACATGTTCAACTATTACGGAAATATCAGAAGGGATAGTTCCATAAAAGTTGTTGTCTGAAAGATCTAAACCAGTCAAACTGGTACAATTTCGAATGCCTTGGGGAAACTCACCTACTAGTCCTGAGTCTGATAGTCTAATGTTCATTACCTTATTCTCATAATCATGCCAGCATTCAATTCCTCTAAATTGGCAGATGAAGCCTTCGGTAACATTGCTGAAATCCCAAGAGCCCAAGGAATTACAAGGATCTTGTAATTAATCTTTTATCGATTTCAAGCAATAAAAATCACTCTCTGCAGCACTGCAGACACAAATTCTGCTAAGTAATATCAATAGAAAGCCAAGAAATGTGCAGATGAAAAAGAAAGGTCTTGTTCTGGAATTGGTTTTCTCCATGGTTCACACATACTGTAGCAATGACAAAGTTTCAATTTTTGTCTTTATTTATCGATGATTCTTGAATTCTTGGTTTGATGTTCTCATCACAAAATTTTCAAACATATGGAAGTTGGAATAAGTGAATAGACAAATAAGAATGGATGGCACACTTGAGGATTATAAAACAAGAGAATTTCATTAAACAAGAACTAACAGAATATATAAAGAGGAAATGAGCAATAGACTATTAAGATTTTGAGTGAATTGGTAAAAAATAAAAAGTAAGCAATTATATAGTTTCTTCCTAAGAATTTTCTCCGCCTGAAAGCTTTCAATAATATGATTTGTATATTGTTCTGTCAACCCTACACAATATAGCACAATGAAGTCAACTACTAAATACCATTGATTTGTTCTATTAGTATATGCAGATTCATAGTCAACTTCTCTTCTTTACAATATGCAAATAAAAACTATCTAAATAAAGAAACTGCAAGATGTTAATGCCAGACTTGAAAACTGCAGTCAGTAAGGCTTTCCAATGTTGTAGATTATATACGTATTCATATATATGTATATATATATATATATATTAAAGTTGCAACAAAAGCTATCAGCATACAGACTCGAAGCACGGATTTTATGCTTTAATATAGTGTATTCCTAATTTGTTTTTCTCAGTAACCATAAAAACAATAGCACTAGTCATATTTACTTGAAATATCGGTTGATAATGGTATCTTTTGTATCCAGTCCCTTCGACCTTGAGAAATATTGTTGAGTCTGTCATACACTTCCAGCATTGTTGGCCTTTCATTAGGAAAGAACTTCACACAGTCACAAGCCAATTCAAGAAATTGGAGGATTAAATCATCAGCTCCTTTGCCAAGCAAATTTCTATCTGCATCAAGTAGACAAGGCGAGTGATCAAATAGATTTCTTGAGCTGGTCAATTCATGTGGTTCCTTCCCTGTTACCAGCTCGAGAAGCACGACACCAAAACAGTAGATGTCTTGCTTGTAAGAGCCTAAACCAGAATATTCAGCTACTGGGAAAAGACTCCAACTTAATGCAGAATCATTCTTACTCCAAAATTTTGCTTCCCAAAAGTTGGATATTTTTGGTTCAAGATTTTGATCTAGCAAGATACATCGCGTGCTTATGCTTCCATGTGTAACGTGCAATTCATAACCATGATGAAGCCAAGCCAGGCCTTTCGCTATCCCAAGTGCAATTTTAGCTCTCAGAGGGAAATCCAAAATTTTGGCGCTAACTTCATTCGAGTGCAACCATTCATCAAGACTTCCATTAGGCATGTATTTGTAAACGAGAAGTCTTTCTTGCTTTTCAGCACAGAAACCTATTAGAGGCAATAAGTTCCGATGTCTCAGACCACCAAGAGTTGTAATCTCCGAGACAAACTCGTCCTCCAAATTCTCCCAGTCATTGAGCTTCTTGATGGCAAGTATCCAGCCATTTGGAAGAATTGCCTTGTACACTTTGCCCAACATTCCATTTCCTACTAAATAATCTTCACTAAAACCAGAAGTCGCACTTTCTAGCTCCGTGAAGCTCATTCTCGTAACAAACTTCTCCAGCTTTAATATCTGTAAATAAAACAATAAGTTGAATCATTTGAACATATACAGAACAGAAACTTGAGAACCTTATTGCTATCATGTTTGATCATCGATCGAACATAAAGGACTAGCAAGGACTAATCACAAAATTAGAACTACAGAAGAAAAGGTAACTTTACAGACTACAAGCAGTGCAGCAAATTTAGTAAGATCTTTACCTTATGTTGGCTGCTTAATTCCTCTTCACTTCCTGAAGTTAAATGTTCCTTTTTCCTTAGCTTCCATATGTTTAATGAGACTATCTTGTTGATAGCCTTGGCAGGAAATTTAAATAAGCAAAGGACTAAAACCAATGTAAACAAAAGTACCCAACCAATCACAAACGCTTTGATGAACGAAGCACGATCTACATGTTTCCATATCGAAGAATCCTCAGTACATCCTTTCAAGGGCTTCCCACAAAGCTCTGAATTGTTTTCAAAACTCTCAGCTGTGATACTTTCTCTATAAAACAATGGCACTGGCCCAGTCAAGTAATTGTTGGCTACACTGAACGTCTTAAGGCGAGGCAAATAGCCTATTCTGCTTGGAATTTCACCTTCTAGATAATTATTATCCAACTTTAGACCATTAAGGTATTGACAATTAGCTATATCAGGTGGTATATCAGCCGAAAACGTGTTATTTGAGAGATCAAGTGTAGTAACATATTCAACTATTGCTGAAATATCAGAAGGGATAGTTCCATACAAGCTGTTCCCTGAAAGATCTAAACTTGTCAAGCTTGTACAATTTCGAATGCCACGAGGAAACTCACCTATTAATCCATAGCCTGAAAGTGTGATGCTCAGTACCTTACTCTCATCAGGATGCCAGCAATCGATTCCAACAAAAGAGCAGATGAAGCCTTTAGTAGCATTGCTGAAATCCCAAGTGCCCAAATAATTGAAAGGGTCATGTAATGATTCTTTTATTGATTTCAAGCAATAAACATCACTCTCTGAAGCACAACAGACACAAATTCTGCTAAGTAGTAATACTAATACAAAACCAAGAAATGTTCTGAAATTGGTTTTCTCCATATTTTGATATTCTTGACAGACTTCCTAGCAAATCAAGAAGGAAAATATCACTTTTTTACACTTATTGAGTTATTGTAGCAATGGGGTCAGTCAAACTAGTAAGGCTAAGAACTCAACTTTCTTGTAATTTGTTGAAACAATTATAATAAAAGTTTCAATTTTGTGTTTATATATTGATGATTTTTTGACTTCTTCATAGTTTGATATTCTGAGGGTAAAAGTATCAAACATATGGTACTCATGATAAGACTAATCATATAAAAATGAAAATGGAAATGAGCATTATGCAACATGGGGATATTTTCTCGACCAGAGATCTCGGGTTCAGTCTTTAGTGTGAAAAAATCTTGTTAAAAGCATTTTTGCCTTAGCTGAGTCTTAATTGATGCAAATCTGAATTAGTCGAAACCTCAATATAAATATTTGTGAAAGCATTATTGCTTTGGCGGAGTCTTAACTGACACAAATTTGAATTAGTGAAAACTTCAATATAAATATCTATAAAAACATTTTTGCTTTAGTTGAGTGACACAAATCTGAATTAGTCGAAACCTCAATATAAATATTTGTGAAAGCATTTTTGCTTCGGGTGAGTCTTAATTGATACAAATTTAAATTAATCGGAACCTCAATATACATATTTGTAAATTTTATGAATTACTCTTCCTATTTTGTACATGTATAGGAAGTTTTTTCTTTAGCATAAACGTTGCCTCCTCTTATGCATTAAATCATATCTAGCATGATTTTATAAGTAGAGTATGAAGAAAGTACTTTATATGCGAGATTTAAAGATATTAGCATGATTTTATAAGTAGAGTCCGAAGAAAATACTTTTATGCGAGATTTAAAGATATTATATCCGATAGACTAGAGATAAAAAAGAAATTGCAACTAAAGACTAAAAGAGGGTGTTTTGATTGATTTAAAAGTTGGTCAAACCTACTTTTGAGTCAGTTTTTGACTTTTGAAAGTGTTTGGCAAAATAAAAATAACTTAAAATAAGTCAAAAATGACTTAAAATAAGTTACGAAGTGTTTGGTAAGATAAAAAAATGACTTAAAATAAGTCAGAAACCAAAAGTAGGTCTTCCCTACTTTTTATTTTTTGACTTAAAAATTATTTCAATTTGATTTTTTATTTTTAACTTAAAAGCTATTTTTACTTAGCGGGCTCTAATAAAAGCTTTTATTTTATTATTTATGTAGTTGCTTTCCTAGAAATTTGTCCACTTCAATAATTATGGTGTGTTGACTGATTCCTTCTTCAAAATTTAGTACTTTTCAGTGTATGGATGGACTTTCTGACTTTTTTGTAAACTAAAAAGCCGAACACGGAATAGTCCTAATCTATTTAATACTGTGAAAAGGATGTTTTACCTTGTTTCTAAGACTAGAATTTGGGAGTTGAATTTCTTGGAAATCCTATCAATTAATACAAGTTTCTAAGTCTTCTTGTGACACTTGTGGAATTAATAATGGTATTGTATAATATATGTTTTCTTCGTCTCAATTTACATGATGTTATTTACCAAACACGATATTTAACCTACTTAACAGTATTGGTGTTAAATGGTAAATATCGTGTTGGGAAAAATATATTTTGAGTTTCACTTATAAAAAAAATCGAACTTCAACCTATTATGTTAATTGTCGAAATTTTTCCATCTTTTAGATAAGGATATTCTTATCCAAATAACTTTTTTCACATCAAAGAGTGTTAAGCTTATCGAGGACATGACCTTAGATATGAGGTTATGAAGGACATATTTATTAGAGGTAGAAGTTTAATAGGTAGAAATACATTGTCTTGATGTCAGTCCATATTTGTAGTTGTAGTATTATTCTTGTAGTTTCTTATCCTTTGCTTTCTATTACTATATGTTGTTTCTTATTCTTTGGCTATCGTATTGTTGTTATTGTACTATTCCATTGACTATCGTATTGTTTTTGTAACACCCCGACTTTTCAAAACGTCTAAATTAACTCGTATCTTCGTGGAAAGACAAGGAGGGTGAGTAATAAATTAAGAATGATGCGGTATGTCCTATTTTAAGTGTTCAAGTGTTGCATCTCAAGTTTTGAAGTTAGGTAAGTGGCAAAATAAAAGTTGGCGGAAGTTATCGTAAGTTCCTTCTTAAAGATTTCTCTGAAATTTGGGTCAAATGTCTTGGAGGTTTTCTCCCAATCTATAAAGATTTATGGGGCCCACAAACTATCGAATCGAAGGTCTACGAGTCTAGTTTCCAACGCATCAAACCGTTCATTCATACGACTTCAGAATAGAGAGATATTCG
>JAJOOR010024695.1:0-11221 GCA_036250505.1 Solanum acaule | reverse complement strand
AACATCACAATTATATTTAGCTTAAAATAAAGGGGAAAAGCACAAGTACCCCCCCCCCCCCAGCCTATTCCCAAAATCCCTAAGACACACCTAACCTTTACTAAGGTCCTATTACCCCCACCCCCCCGAACTTATTTTATATATAATTTTCTACCCTTTTTCGGGCTGGGCCCACAAGATAGTGCCACGTATGCCGAAAAGGGGTAGAAAATTATATATAAAATATGTTCGGGGGGGTAATAGGACCTTAGTAAAGGTTAAGTGTGTCTCAGGGATTTTGGACATAGGCTGGGGGGGTACTTATGCATTTTCCCTAAAATAAATAAAATAATTGCAGGTATATATCTTAGTGTGCTTTTCCTTAATTTTTTGTTGAGGAAACTGATTGGCACTATGAACATTAAGTCACCACTTATTACTCTAATCCCACATCGGCAAAGGATAAAGCGAGTTTAGGCTTTAATTAAAATAAGCTTGCATGATTGTATGCCGAGCCAGGTAACGTAGGCTTGTAACCAAGTGGGGCATTAAAGTGGTTTGGATATTGATAAATGGGCTCAATAATGCGGACACTGTTAGACCTCTCTACTCTTGACAGAATTGTCCAGGCCACAGCTCTACATGAGGCTGGTAGCATTAAAAAACAATTGTTAACTTGGGGGGTTAAGGTTCGAGAGGCCCCAGAAGTTGTGGGAAAAACTAGTGGTCCGAAAGGTGCCATCAGCCCACATCTTATAGAGAAGATTCTTCGGTTCTAATTAAGCGTGCCTATTGGGTTCAATTTAACATACAACTACTTTTTGAAACTTGAAATTGTATTAACTTAAAATAAAATATTCTTAGGACAAAAATAAATAATGGTGAAAATTCTCTTTCTAGTAATTTTATGAGATATTAGTCGGGCTCGTCAAACACGATCAGTGGATCGCATGTGTTTCTCACCTCACCTTTCATTTGCTTAAGGTGTTTGAAACTCAATTGGTGAACTCGTTCGAGTCTGCCTTTCATATTCGGCGGATCACCGATTTCTACCTTAATTTGCCTTTCCAACCTTCATTTTTCATCCATGTCCTGCCACCTTTGGTGATGATCAACTTGTTCACCCTTCCTTCTCGGCGAATCACAATTTCACATACACACCCCTAGTCAATACTTATCAAATCAACACCCTATCGAATGTACACCCTTTGTCTCTTAAATCTTGTGAAAATAACATTTGTGTTACGTTTTGCTCTTGAAATTTGAAATCGATAACAAACCACATATTTCTATTTATTGTTGATACAATATGAATGATCTTGTGATTTGAGAAACAAATTTTGATAAATCCTACCTCTAGTCCACATGGAATTCGACTCTAACTCATAGTTGGATAATTGTTTTACAAACGACCATAGCCACCTCATTTATTGGAGAAATGTTTTGAACGTTACTACTACCATGGGAAAAGTGGGTAACCCTTATTAGACTTCCATTAAATAAATAAGCTCAACAAAGTCGAATGTGAGTCAAAATAAATCAAAGGCTAAAAGGCACTCTTGCTAGTGACACAATAACTAATCCAAAAGCAGAAGGAGGTAATGTCAACTCAAAGAATCTAAATATTTGATGATTAGTAAACACATACGATTGGGGGTAAGTAGGTTTAAAACGCAAACACAGGTCTTGAACACAATTTTTTTGGGGGGGGAGGGGGGGGGGGATAGTTTGTGTGAATAATGTGAAGGTTAGTTAGTACAAAGGTGTAAAAAGGTTTATCCTTACCCAAAAAAAAATGAAAAAAGAAGTGTAATAATGAGGAGTTGTGCATAAATGATAAGACTGGAGAAGTGTTGTAAAGGAAGAACATAGAAAGTGGAAGAGATCATAAATGTTGTAAGAGACGACGTTCAGAGGAATCTAATCGTTTACCAACATTTATCCAAACCCACAAGTCCTAGTGAACTAAGTGTGTCTACATTAATCGAGAACTACATTATAGGCAAGCCTATATATGGTACTACATGTGTGTATGTGAATATCTTTCTTAGAGTGATTTATTCAATTCTGATCTTAAATCTCCAAGTTTTTGGTTTATGGGATATGAGTGGTGAATTCTCTTTTCACGAGTTGACATATAAAACTGAGCAAGAGTGATTGTCTATGTCGATTAGTGGTCAGGAAATAAGATATAATATTGTATGATAAATATGCTGGCTTGGAAGTTATTGCTATTCTTTTGCTGATGTGATGTTTTGATGAAAACTTTGGGAATGATGAAAAGAGGGGACCAATGCCAGTTACCAGAATGAAATCTAGTTGAAGGGGGGGGGGGATTGGTGACAGGGAAAATGAACGAATAAACTCAGTGTGAGGAATGTTTGTTTGTCATCATCAAGAAAGGGGAAAATGTTGTATTCTAGGTGTTTTGATGATCCTCACAAATTCAAGGACTCGATCCCTAGCAGAGTGCTCTCGTCCAGATTCAAAATGGTGTACAACTGTAAAGTTGTCCTATCAGGTTGGTTGGTGAAAAGTGCAGCGTACTTCACCAATAGGAAGGGTAGGAGAGGTTGTTTGTTTCAGTGGTCAAAACTCTTATTGGTGATTGATATATATATAACAATAAACAAACAACATTATTCATTCAAAAAAAAAAAAAACTAGCAAGTCTTTTCAAAAATCAAGCATAAAAAAACACACTGCAAGGGACTTGGTCCTAGAAAGATTGCGTACATGAAAAGACAGCTGTCAGAAAGTTGCCAACTCTAATGTGGTTGGTGCACGTCTTTTTAGAGAAGCAGGCTCTTAACCAATGGTGTCGTCCCAAGGGGTTTGTGTCCATTTGATATAGTCTCTTCTCACAAGACACAAACAAAAGATTTGGCAAATAAAGATTTGAATTTTTGAAAATTCATAAGCTTAAAAAGAAGAAGCCATCTTCAAGGAAGAACACTGCTCATACTCAACAAAGGACCTGATGTAGTGCTGAAGCATTTTTGTTGTATTTTAAGCTTTGTGTCTTATGTTCTTATATTGTAAATCTACTCCTAAGTTATAAAGTATAGTAAATCATTTTCTTGTCTAAGTCTTTAGTTTGAGTCGTTTTAACTAGAGTTAGTTAGTCGAATCATCTATGTTTTAGTCAAGCATCTTTACATCATTGTTTTGATGTTCTCTTGGGTAGAGTTTCCTAGGAGTGTTGTCACGCCCTGAGCCTACACCCTGGATGTGGCCGGCACTCGAAGACCATTGCTGGCCCCAAGTGAACCCTTGGCCTGACTTACTTAACTCAACGGAAGACTTAAACTCAACAAAGATAAGTTCATATAATAAACTGGAATGTTATAAAGGAACAGTCAACTGGCCATTAAGGAAAACTCAAGTCTCAACATGGAATAATGACAATGAAAAGACTAAAAAACTAAAATCTGACTGTCTATGAAGCCTCTAATAACAACTGAGATGGATGTTGGGACAAACCCCACAACATCCTAATGAACTAAACTAGAAAACAATGAAATGGATCCCCCGGAATGCAATGAGGCTCACCAACAGACTTTGAATTGCTCACTGGATCAACGATGCGCCAGAATGCCGATCCTAGTTACCTGTGTCTACATCATAAGACGATGCAGGCCAACTGGCATCAGTACATTGAATGTACGAGTATGCGAGTTGGAATGCTAAAATAACATAGGCTGGAAAGAGAATCTAAAAGAAACACTTACCTTGGCTCTTCTCAACTCATGAAATACTTAACTAAACTCATTTCAATATAAAGCAGTTTAAACAAGTGCAATATAAAGAAAAGTTGTTTAAAAACATGATGTCAACTCTGTGTATGTACAAGGATACAACATAACTCTGAAATGTATGTAAAAATACAATAACTTCTGTGGGATTTTCTTTAACCGACAACCATCACATAAGAGCTATAGTGATGATACAACGATCTACCTCACGCTGCCAGCACATCCTATACCTGGCCAAAGGTATAGGACCTGAACTGCCTAATGGATCCACTAGTCTATTTCGAAAAGGATTCATCTAAAAGGTATGACCCTTTTCTACCCATGGTGGCTACATGGTTTTATGGTGACGTAAGTTATCTGAACTCATGCTCGTCCCCAATTCGGTGCTCAATACTACTCCCAAAATATACTAGCTCTTATGTTTTAAAAAAAAACATACTTCTTATGTGATTTGAGATTAGCGCTCAAAAACTTAGCTCAAAAGCTATCTTGGAAATCTCAGTTTCCCTGTTTGCTTCATTTAGAAAGCTATTACTCTTTTCTGAAAACTAGCCCGAAGGCCCTTTGAAATCTCAGTTTCCGCTCTTATTTAAATGTGTAAAACATTTTAAATCTCTTTGGGAAATACTTAGTCCCCATATGTTTCTTTGAAGAAAAGAACTTCAACATTACTCTTTACTAAACTCAAAACTTAAGTCTTAAAACAAAGTTATAAAGTTTGTAAAAGACTTATGAAAGCTTGAAATGAACTTCTCTTACTTGACTCTTGACTTCTCTTGACTTTGATCTTAATTGCTCTTGACTTGACTCTTAACTGATCCTTGAATTGAATTATGGATTCAAGGATTACGATTTGTGATTGGAAAGATCTCATGTTGTTTAGAAAGGATTTTAGATAGCTAAACATGAGAAAAGACCGAAACTCAAGATTTGAAGGTGGTTCCGCGACGCGGAGGCATAATTAAATTTTTGGTTCCAAAAATGTCTTTTGAGGCAGAACACCTCGTTTCAGCTCCGCGACGTGAAGCTAAAATGTTCAAATTTGGGCACTAGGCGCGCGCCACCCCTTAATTTCGTCCGACGAAATGTTTTCTTCGTTTTCCAACCCCAAATCACCCAAACTCGATTCCTTTTCCAGATTACTTTTAGATACAGATACCCAGAAAATGTACCTAAGAACCTAACTCGAAACGACCTTATAATGCGACGTAACGAACTCAGAAACTTCCCAACTCAGTCAAATTCAGGAACAATTTATGAATTCAAGAATAGGTATCAAGATCATCAATATTCATATGCTTTTAGGACAAATCCAAATTGAAATAAATATGCTTGGCACGTGGGAGAATGATCCCAACGTTATGAGAGCCGCACATACCTGATAGAAGCAAATCCTTGGCGAAACACCAACTTCCTTGATCGATCTTGATGAATTTACCCTTTTCTCCTTCTTCTTTTCTCTTCTCCTTTCTTCTTAGCCCTAGCGTGAAAGCACAAATTCTAAAACTGACTAAAATCTAATTTGACCCATATTAAAATCCTAAAAACGGATTAAAGTAATAGGGCAATGAAAAGACTAAAATACCCCTTAAAATTCCGGATTGGACATTTCCTTAATCCAACAGCCCAACTTCCAAAGGGCATAACTCACTCATACGAACTCGGAATCACGCAAACTTGGCGGCGTTGGAAAGATAGTCCCAAGAGCTTTCCAACCATATCTGGAACTATACTTAACTCATCCTTAGCTAGGAGTTATGATCAATTGAATTTGACCAAAAACTCTATTTTAACTTACTTGCAATTTTCCAGATTTCCTTATACTTTCCAAAATAACTATTTACAGATTTTAAACTTCCTTCTAGTTCTTTATAGTTGCGAGATGTTACAATATCTCCCCCTTGGGAACATTCGTCCTTGAATGAGATTTACTCTTACTAAGCTAAGGGTAATAACATCAAGTTCAAACACCCATCAAGCAAATACAAACAAACAACATCCTTACTCATAATTTAGATAGTACTAAGAAGAAAATTAGTACCTTGGTCAGCATTTTCTCCGGTTTCAAAGAGATGTGAATATCGCTTCTTCATATCCTCCTCAGCTTCCCAAGTAGCTTCTTCAAGAAATTGGTTCCTCCAAAAGACCTTGACTGATGCTACTTCCTTAGTCCTCAACTTGAGAACTTGGTGATCTAGAATTGGAACAGGAATCTCCCCATAAGATAAGCTATCCTTGATCCCAATATTTTCAGTTGGTATGATCAGTGAAGGATTGCCCATGCATTTCTTCAACATAGAGATGTGAAATACCGGATGAACTGCTGCCATCTCTTGTGGTAGCTCTAACTCATAAGCTATATTGCCAATCCTTTTGGATATTCGATAAGGTCCAATATATCAGGGACTAAGCTTCCCCTTCTTACCAAACCTCATAACACCTTTCATGGGTGAAACTTTCAAATATACTCAATCATCTACTTCGAAATCTAGCGCCCTTCTCCTAACATCAGTGTAGGATTTTTGACGACTCTGTGCCGTTTTCAACCTTTCTTGAATCACTTTCACCTTCTCCATAGCTTGGTGAACTAAATCTGGTCCTATCAACCCTGCTTCACCAACTTCAAACCATCCAATAGGAAATTTGCATCTTCTCCCATAAAGAGCTTCATAAGGAGCCATTTGGATGCTAAAGTGATAACTATTGTTGTAAGCAAACTCAATGAGAGGTAGGTGATCATCCCAATTTCCTTTGAAATCAATCACACAATCCCTCAACATATCCTCTAAGGTCTAAATAGTGCGCTCCTCTTGACCATCTGTCTGAGGGTGAAAAGCATTACTCAAGTTCACCTTTGAACCCAAGCCTTTTTGGAATGACTTCCAAAACTGTGCAGTAAATTGCGCACCTCTGTCTGAAATAATGGAGGCCGAAACCCCATGAAGTCTTACCACTTCTTGAATATATAGCTTATCATAATCTTCTGCTGAATGGATAGTCTTTACCGACAAAAAGTGGGTTGATTTCGTCATTCTATCGACAATCACCCAAATAGAATCATGCTGCATGCGAGACCTTGGTAACCCTGTGATGAAGTCCATATTAATCATCTCCCACTTCCATTCCGGAAGTTCTATGTTCTAAGCCAAACCACCGGGCCTTTGGTGCTCTACTTTAACTTGTTGGCAATTTGGACACTTAGCAACAAATTCTGCAATGCTCTTCTTCATACTATTCCACCAATACACTTCTTTCAAATCACGATATATCTTTGTGGAACCCAGATGAATGGAATATCTGGAGCTATGAGCCTCCTCCATGATCTTCTCTTAGAGTCCATCCACCATTGGTACACACAATCTACCTTGACATCTCAGTACGCCATCTCCCCCTTGTTCGAAAGCTAATACTTTTTGCTTTTGAACATTTGTCTTCAACTCAAACAAAATGGGATCTTGGTCTTGCTTTTCTTTAACTTATGACACTACTGATGATTCATCCCCATTCGTCACCACTATTCCTCCTTCTGTGGAATCCATAAGTCTGACTCCCACGCGTGCAAGTCTATGCACATCTTTCGCTAACTCTCTCTTTTCTTCATCAACATGGGCAGTACTACCCATAGACAACCTGCTCAAGGCATCCGCAACAACATTTGCCTTACCTGGGTGATAAAGAATACTCATGTCATAATCACTAAGTAATTCTAACCACCTCTTTTGTATGAGATTAAGCTCTTTCTGGGTGAACACTTATTGAAGACTCTTGTGATCAGTGAATACATCAACATGCACACCATACAAATAATGACGCCATATCTTCAAAGCGAATACTACAGCAGCCAACTCTAAGTCATGGGTTGGGTAGTTCTTCTCATGAACTTTCAACTGTTTGGAGGCATAGGCTTTAACTTTGCCATTCTGCATTAAGACACAACCCAAACCAACTCTAGATGCATCACAGTACACCACAAAACCTTGAGTACCTTCTGGTAAGGTCAAAACTGGGGCAGTAGTCAACCTCTTTTTCAATTCTTGAAAGCTTTTCTCACAAGCTTCAGACCATTGAAAATTTACTGTCTTCTGAGTCAACTTAGTCAAAGGAGATGAAATAGATGAGAACCCTTCTACAAACCTTCTATAATAGCCAGCTAAACCCAAGAAACTCCTAATATTAGTTGGAGATATGGGTCTAGGCCAATTCTGCAGTGCCTCAATTTTCTGAGTATCAACTTTAATTCCATCACCGGAAACTATGTGGCCCAAGAACGCCCAGACTCAAGCCAAAACTCACACTTAGAGAACTTGGCATACAACTCTCTATCTTTCAAAGTCTGAAGAACTATTTTGAGATGGCTAGCATGATCTTCTTCATTCCTTGAATAGATTAGTATGTCATCAATGAAGACGATAACAAACATATCTAAATAAGGTTTGAAGACTCTATTCATAAGATCCATGAACGCTGCTGGTGCATTAGTCAAACCAAAGGACTTGACCAAAAACTCATAATGACCATATCTGATTCTGAAAGTTGTCTTTGGAATGTCACATTCCCTCACTCTTAATTGATGATAGCCTGATTTGAGATCAATTTTCGAGAAACATAAAACACCTTGAAGCTGATCGAAAAGATCATCAATCCTTGGAAGAGGATACTTATTCTTGATGGTAACCTTATTCAACTAACGGTAATCTATACACATCCTAAGGGAACCATCTTTCTTTCTCACAAACAAGACCGGAGCGCCCCAAGGTGAGACACTTTATCGAATGAAGCCCTTATCGAGTAGATCCTTTAACTGCTCTTTCAACTTTGCTGGTGCCATTCTGTATGGCGGAATAGAGATAGGATGAGTAGCTGGAAGAAGATCTATACCGAAGTCTATCTCTCTCTTAGGAGGGACTCCGGGAAAATCATCTAGAAAGACTTCTGGAAACTCTTTTACTACTGGAACTGACTGAATATGAGGTATCTCAACACTAGAATCATTAACTCGGACTAAGTGATAGATACACCCCTTAGAAACTAACTTCCTTGCCTTAAGGTACGAAATGAAACGACCCTTAGGCACTACTGAACTGCTTTTCCACTCTAAGACTGACTTATTTGGAAACTGAGATTTGACTACTCGAGTTCTACAATCAACTGAGGCATAACATGCACGAAGCTAGTCCATACCAAGAATGACATCAAAGTCTACCATGTCTAACTCAATTAAATCAGCCATAGTACTCTTGTGATTGACGGAAATAGGACAATCACGATAGACTCTCTCTGCTAGAATAGACAGGTGTAGAAACACTGGATGGTTCACTAAGTTGCTCAGGAATAACATCAAAATTCATAGCAACATATGGAGTTACAAAAGATAAACTCGCTCCTGGATCTAGCAAGGCATAAACAGTAAAGTCAAAGACTTGAATCATACTAGTGATGGCATCTGGCGAATCCTCTTACTTTTGGCGACAAGTGATAGCATATAAGTGGTTTGTTCCTCCGCCAGTACCGGAAGTAGCTCCTCTAGGTGCAGTCCTGTCTGGTGGAGAAATTGAATAAGACTGAGCTCTATTTCCCCCATTACCATTTCCCTACTTGTTCTTTGGACACTCTCGCATGAAATGCCCAGCCTGACCATACTTGAAACAACCAGTGAAGCCCACATGACAAATACCTGAGTGGTTGCTACCACACTTTGCGCAAGTAGGAGGCTTACTACACCCTTGCGCCACACTACCCTGGGAATAAACAGGCTTAGCTCTGGAATTCTGACCATTGTACTCACATTTGTTCTTAGGTGCAGGTGCACTAGCAGATGATGGAGCAGGTCCCTTCTATTTCTGTTGGAAGGATGATCGGTTGGCATTACTCTTCTGCTGCCCGGACTTGTTCTCTGTCTTAGCCCTCTAGGTACTAGGCGCGCGATGCGCGGCCACCCTTTAATTTCGTCCGACGAAATTTCTTCTTTGTTTTCCAACCCCAAATCATCCAAACTCGGTTCTTCTTCCAGATTACTTTTAGATACAGATACCCAACAAATGTACCTAAGAACCTAACTCGAAACGACCCTATAATGCGATGTAACGAACTTAGAAACTTCCCAACTCAGTCAAATTCAAGAACAATATATGAATTCAAGAATAAGTATCAAGATCATCAATATTCATATGCTTTTAGGACAAATCCAAATTGAAATAAATATGCTTGGCACGTGGGAGAATGATCCCAACGTTATGAGAGCCTCACATACCTGATAGAAGCAAATCCTTGGCAAAACACCAACTTCCTTGATCGATCTTGATGAATTTGCCCTTTTCTCCTTCTTCTTTTCTCTTCTCCTTTTTCCTTAGCCCTACCGTGAAATCCCAAATTCTAAAACTGACTAAAATCTAATTTGACCCATATTAAACTCCTAAAAACGGATTAAAATAACAGGGTAATGAAAAGACTAAAATACCCCTTAAAATTCCGGATTGAACATTTCCTTAATCCAATAGCCCAATTTCCAAAGAGAATAACTCACTCATATGAACTCGGAATTGCGCAAACTTGGCGGCGTTAGAAAGATCGTCCCAAGAGATTTCCAACCATATCTGGAACTACACTTAACTCATCCTGAGTTAGGAGTTATGGTCGATTGAAGTTGACCAAAAACTCAATTTTAACTTACTTGCAATTTTCCAGATTTCCTTATACTTTCCAAAATAACTATTTCCAGATTTTAAACTTCCTTCTAGTTCTTTCTATTTGCGAGATGTTACAAGTGTCAATTAGAGTTAGTTGATGTGTGGTGCAGCTTAGTGGCTGCTTGTGTATGCTTTTATCTTAGAGATCGAAGTTGGTGGTTAGAGTTAGCCTTGTTGGGTTCTTAAAGTCTAGATCAACTAGAGTTAGTTGGTTTAGTGGCCAATAGTGTTACTGCTTAGTTTTCTTTTGTAGTAGAGTTGCTACAGTAAGGAGAAAGGGATTAAAGAGTTTTAGTTCCTAGGTTGCAAGCAGGGGCGGAGCTACAGCCCGTGAAGGGTGGTCAGCTTGGTCGGAAAATTAGATCGTATGTATAGGCAATATATTATGTGTTATTTCGTGATATAAATAAATGCACACACTAAAGCATAGTGGAGGTTGATGGTCTAGCGGTAGGTGTGTTCAGTTTAGTGTCCAACGTCTGCGGTTCGATTCTTTGTAAGGCAATTTTATAACAACCTTTTTTAAGTTTAAAGAAAAAAGATGGGAAATAAATAGAAATCGCATGTTATAAGTTTATAACTAGTTCTTTATTCAACATCATTAAATACTTTTTTTACAACGAAATTAGTATTAAAAATGATACACATTCCAAATTTTTTATTGCTTTAAAAAAAAGATTCATAAAGAAAATTTAATATTTCTTATATAATTAAATTGCTTTTATGTCTATCATTACTTGTCTAGTTAATAAAGATAGTTATTCAATTTTATTTGTTTAATTTAAAAAATTAAGAGATAAT
>JAJOOR010024692.1:0-11355 GCA_036250505.1 Solanum acaule | reverse complement strand
ATAAATTACTTTTGGTTTGTATCACTAAGAATGTGAGTGATGTTTGCAATATGTATTAAAAATGTATTGTGCATGTATTATAAATATATTATAAGTGTGTTACCTAAATTATTTTAGCTGATATCATTAAAAAGAGAGTGAAGTTTGCAATATGTATTATAAATGTAGGATGTATTGTTCATGATTTTAATACAATTTTAATACAATTACGAAACATATCTAATACAACTTTAATACAAATGCGATATAGTTCCGTAAACTTCATCATTTTCGAGCTTCAATCCAATATTTTTCCTAAAGTCAATTCTAAACTTAACCAAACCCTCTTAAAATTTAGATATAAACTCCAAACGACATTTTCAACTATTTGTAGGAATAACCTATCAAAACTAATCGCAAAGGAAAGAGAAGTCAACGATTCATAGACTGAATAAAACTTGTATCAATAATTAATTAGACAAGTAATCTAATTGTAACAAATGAAGAAACATAATAAACTGTCAAATGAATTAAACTTGAATAAAAAATGTATTACACACATATTAAAGTTGAATTAGAAGCGAATTAAACATGAATGCAAAATGTAGCAAACGAAAGAGCATTATGTGATTTGTAAACTGAATAAACTTGTTTCAATAATGAATTAAGTAATTCAATCATAACAAATCAACCAATAAACTGCAAAATGAATTAACTTGTATTAAAAGTGCATACACAAATATTAAAGTTGAATCAAGCATGGATAAAAAATGTAACTAATGAAACACCAGACAATGATCTAAAGTGAATTAAACTTATATCAATAATGAATTAAACAAGTAATCTAACAGTAACAAATAATAAACTACAAAATGAATTAAATTTGCATTAAAAATGAATTATACAATATTAAAGTTGAATTAGAAGAGAAAATTAACAATAAATGAAAAACGTAACTAACGAAAGACAAGACAATAATCTATAGACTGAATTAAACTTGTATTATTCATGAATAAAACATGTATTATATGTGTGTTATAAATTATTTTAGTTTGTATCACTAAGAACATGAGTGATGTTTGCAATATGTATTACAAATGTATTGTGCATATGTTATAAATGTATTACAAGTGTGTTATTTAAATTATTTTGGTTGATATCACTAAAAAGGAGTGAAGTTTGTAATATGTATTATAAATGTATTGTTCGTGATTTTAATACAATTTTAATACAATTATGAAATATATCTAATACAACTTTAATACAATCGCAATACCATTCTCAATAAACTTCACCTTTTTCGAGTTTTAATCTAATATTTCTCCTAAAATCAATTATAAACTTAACCAAACCCTCTTAAAATTGGGATATAAACTCCAAACGACATTTTCAACTATTTGTAGGAACAACCTATCCAAACTAAGGTCTCAAGTTCAAACCCCTTGCTAGCGAAAGCAAGGGGTTTGCCTTCTGGGTCGAGCTCATCAAACCAGGTTTGCCTAGTGCGAGTTACCTCTCCTATGTGGTTTGCGAGCTATTGCATAGGAGCGGGAGTTTTACCCAAAGGTAGCCGCTGGGGGTTTCCCTTGTCATCAAAAAAAAAAAAAAAACTAAACACAAATTCGTAAAATTCAAATAATGAATTCAAAATTTGAATCTTTATAATGACCATCAATGGTGAACTCTTGTTTTTATAATTTTAAAGATTTGAAATTTCTATTTGAGAACATGATATTGTACAATTTTTTGATTTTTCTATTTCTCTTCTTGTCGTGTTTTTGGATAAAAATAGTGAAATATGGGCAAAAACTTATTTAAAAACAGTTATTTGAATGAAAATTTCAAAAAAAAAAAAGAGGAGGAAGAGAAAGAATGACACAGAAAGAGACGACAAAGAAGAAGAAAAATAAAAAAAGAAGAGGAGGAAGAGAAAAAGGGCAGAGAAAGAGGCGAAGGAAGATAAACAGTACATTTTTTTAATTCTAAAAAAATGTTATATTTAGTTAGAAAAATTATATTGCTATAGATGGTAAATATTTTTGTAATATTGCATATTTATGTGATTTACCCATTTTAAAATCTATACGTGGTTGCCAAGCAATAACATTTGTTGTGAAGAAATAATAATCGTTTCAATGGAAAAATTAAAGATATGTGTTTGAGATATAATGTGATGAAGTGGCTGCTTTGACATTAAAGTATTTATGTAATTGAATTATGTATAGTCGAAGGTGAATTTGATCAATTCACTGACTAAAGAAATATAGAGGGGAGTAAGACTTTTGTCATTTGAGAAGATCAACAATGATGGTAACCCAACCTATGCGATTGGAGATCTCATGAATTAGGTTCATATGGGTAATAACAAGTCATTAGTTGATCAAGTAAGCACTATAAAATCGTGTTCCTCCTATGATGTGTGAACATAGTGCAACAATCTGCAAGGCAAAGTGAGGTTGAGTTAGAACTCTTAATCCAAATCATATCTTTTATAGGTGGTGTAATACTCTGTAGAATACACTTGATGATCAGACCTAAATGAGTGTGAAGAGGTGCCGCTTCTATGAAGTTGTGATAGAATTCTAGAGCACTCATGAATACCAGGACACGCACATGGGCTCTTAGGGCAAAACCGCGATACCTACAAACATTGTATGAGCATAATGTGATAGAATAAGACGCTGGACTTACAAAAGAATAATTGGTTTATAAAAGTTCTAAACTTCTCCAACTGTTCAGTAAGTTTAATCTTGTTTTATCTAGGTCCGCCTCATAGTCTACAGACACCAATTTTGATGCATTAGTCTCATAAGTGAAACCCCAGCAAAAATCTGTATTTCATTCTATTCCTTCATATTCATTTTGAGTTATGTAGGGAATTGCTAGAAAAATATTTTTATATATCTCAAAAATAATTATTTTATATCCTATTATATTTGGAAGATAGTATTATTATATGTCCTAAATATTTCCTATCCATAAATAGACTCAACTAGTTATTAATCCAAATAAATTATTAACAGCTCTATTACAATTATGACCAAACATTATATGCAATTTTAATGGCATGGATTGGCTATTAAAATTTCGTTTAATTTAACGTTAAGCTTCAGACAATTGACTCATTCTCCATTGTCATTTATCCCCATTGATTGTCTGTTATTTATTGGAGTCTAAAGTGAATCTCATGTTATGATCTTCAACTATATATATTTGTTTGTCTACTTCTTTTAAGTAGTGAAGATGAAGATAAACTCCTCTTTTCTATATTTTAGTATGTTGGGTTTTCTTTTGTATTTAATCTTTGTTAGATTCTGGCTCTTATTTTCTACTAGAAGAGATTGTCGGATCGTGGGGGATACACCTATATCGGGTGAAATATCCATAAGGACAGTTTCTTTCGACACGCCTCAAGTTTGGAGAATTTCCTACAAAAATTTGTAGTGAATTATAAGTTTTGGTGAATTCAATACAAGTGCTCATGTAGAAGGTATTTTCCGTCAGATTTCCAACATTTTGTTACCCCACATCGCTCGGATGAATAGTCTTTCTATTTCTCGAATTTTAAAGGAAAATCAGCCAACAAATATAGTTGCGTCTCTCTGATTTCACATTTATCAAGGAAAATCAGTAAACAGATCTGCACTCAGGCGTGTGTCTCTCTATCTTCAGATTTGTTAAACAAAGTAAGGTATGCCTCCCTCTATAAATGCTGTCAACTTTCTGCCTGAGAATAAGTTAGCCAAATGCCGCAACTTTCTTGTAGTCATAAAATGATAGTAACCTTTCCTTAATCAAGGCTTAATTTTGAGTTAACTACATAAAACTTGTCAAAACACTAGTTAAAAATTGTCTCTATTCTAGTTTCATTTTTGGAGTTAAATCAATTTTCTTCCTAGTTTGAATTAGTAAATCATGTCCAACTTTCACAACTTCCAGATTCATAGAGAAGAAATTCAGGACACTGTACCAGTTTAGTTACCTTAATTTCTCCACGCACCTCTTGGCCATCCTCTCTAGAAAAAGAGTGTCTTAGATGGCTAGGTTTCTTCTATGTTATGATTTTTTGAGGAAAATAAGCAAATAGATATAGTTGCATCTGTCTAGTTTCAGATTTATTAAGGAATACCAATAAAAAAAGTTTCACTCAAGCGTGCGTGTCACGTCCTGATCCTACACTCTACACGTGGCCGGTACTCGAGAACCATTTATGATCTTCAAGAAAAACCTTGACCTGGCTGACTACTTAGCGGAAAATTCACTCAAGTAATAATAAGCATAAGACATAATTAAATCAGTTTAACTCAAAAATTCATCTCATAAAGTCTGGAAAATACTCAATAGCAATAATTATAGTTTGTAAAACAACTCAAAATAAAGTAAATACTGATAGACACCTCGACTCTGTCTTTCTATAAAACTTTTACTATCAAAGAAGGATGTTGGGACAAGACCCACGACATCTCAAAACTACTAACTAGAAATTAAATGTGAAGTCCTCTGGAATGCAAGGAGGTTAATCAAAAGTTGGCTGAAGTGTAGAGTTAGCTCAAAGAAGAACCTGTTGATAATCCTGAACACCACTATCTGCATAATAAAAAGATGCAGGTCGAATGACATTAGTACATTTCAATGTACGCGTATGTAATATAGTCGAAGTGAAATAACGAAATGAAAGGATTGGAATAGATAACAATATACTCAAGCTGAATGTAAAGAAATAAAGGAGTTTAATATTTAAACATTTACAAAATACTTACTCATCTCTAAACTCAAAATAATAAGTGATATATTAAAATACACTTTAACTCTAGTGGGAGATTTTCTAACTAATAACCATCACTATGAGCTAGCTGATGATACAACATGTCTCCCACACTGCCATAATTATCCTATATCGGGACTAAGTGGATCCACTAAGCAATAATGATTCATTTAAAAAGTATGATACTATACCTATGTTGCCAAGACATGGTTTATGAGAATTTTGAGTTGTCTGAACTCATCCCCATATCAGTGCTCAATACTACTCACAATAATATATATACTCATGCTCAAATGTATAAAACATACTTTTTTTTCTGGTTTGAGATAATTGCTCAAACTATCTATCTATCTATATCTATACTACCTTAAAAGTATGAACTCCCAAACATGAATGTTGAATTACTATAATACCCCCAATTAAAAATACATTTATTTAATTATGTTATATTAAAAGTTGATACCTTTTCACATTAATGGATTGTGACTTTTGCGATGAGTTGTGACTTTTTCAAAGGGTTGTGACTTTTTTGACGGGTTGTGATATTTTCGATGAGTTGTGACTTTTCCAAAGGATTGTGATTTTTTCAAAGGGTTGTGACTTTACCAAAGGGTTATGCCGTATCCGATGAGTTGTGACTTTTTCAAAGGGTTATGTCTTTTCCAATGAGCAAGGACTTTTTTTAAGGGTTGTGACTTATCTAATAAGGCACAATTAGAACATATTCATACTACTATTTGTTAGCTATAAATAGAGTGGTTTCTTCTCACTTTTAAACTACAGTTTTTTTAGGTTTTCTACTCTTCTTCTTCTTAAAAAATCTCAACTGTTATTTGCAATAGTTGATTAAGTTCGAAATCCAACGAAATTCGAGTACCACATAAGAAAGAGTTGGTGAAAAAATTGTAGCAAATCATTCATCAATTCATACTCATATTTTCTTCTGACGATTTTCATCACATACATACATCAATATTATTTATATCACTTTAGAACATTAATACCCTTTAATTAATCTACATGTTTTATTCATTAAAAAAAGACTAATTTATAGGAATAGTCACAACAATTTCTACCTTCATGTTTCTTTGGTCATAAATCACAATCATTCACTCATTATAAATTCTTGGGGATCTCTTTTCTGTGATAATTTGAGATCATGTAAAATTTTCATAAATGATTCATCCCCAATCCATTGATATGTTTCATCGAAGTTCTTAGCATTGGAATTTAGATATTGACTTTCTATTAAAGAAGAAAAGATGAGAACAAAGAAATATGCAATTATCTATGAACTTTGCTTCACACAGAAATCTTCTATATATAGTGCGCGGGAATTTTCATTTATTTTTCCTATTTTGTTTCTTGAATAGTTTCTTTTGTATTTTCATTCGAGGGAGAATTTAAATACATACATTGTTGATTATTTTTTCTAATAAAATAAATAGATAAAGATGTGGGAGAGACAATATTATTAAACAAATACAAAAAAAGGCACATGATTGGGGTAAGCTATTTCTTCTTTTTATTTCCATTTCTTATTCTTTTAACATCAAATGAAGGAGTTTCTTCCTAATTTTGCTAAAACTTCGGGCATCAACGTAGTCCATTGAAATAGTAGTTTTGATGTTAAGTCTACTGTTTCAAAAATAGATTTTCACTTTGACTTATAATATGATAATATAACCATGATAATAATTATTTATTAATAGATATGTAAGTAAAAATGAACAGAGAAAGTAAAGTGTTGGTGGCAAGAGATTTCAATCAAATGAAACACTAGGGTGAATATATCATGAACATATATTTTCGCCTTCCTTCTTCGTTGGCTGTGAATTGATCCACATATTTTTAATTTTTTATATTTATGTTGAGAATGACTTTTTTTAAGTATGAATTTCCTGTTATTTTGATCTAAGAAAATGTTATGTCACAAGATACACTCTTTGCTAGATATATAAAAATGATAAGAAAATAGTGATTGATCATAAAATGATCTTAAATCAAATTAAAAATTCTATAAATAATACTTTAAATTTTATTCATCTATTACTTTTTTAATTGAAAAAGTTTAATGTTTTATATCACGATAGAACATCTGTAAGATACTAGATACTCTCATTAGACAACATTTATATGATATGTATGCAGCAAAATAAAGGATAATTTTCTTTAGAACGAATTATTGACGTAATATATTTTTTCGCTATAACATTCTACTTATAAAAGTATTGGCATTCATTATATAAGTACACTTTTTATTTTTGTAAAATTACATCTATATCATATCCTTACTCAAATATTAATTGAATAATAATATTTTTTAAAAGATATATCACATTTAAAGATAAAATATTAAAATATTTATGACAATCGTTCTTAGTGTCATGCACATATTAAATTTCAAGTATTAATATCTAAGAGAATAATTGTACTTAAATGGTGCCCATCATTTACAGTCATAACCTCAAGAAGAAAAGTTATTGCTGACCATTTTTTTATATTGATACTATTTTTCTGTTTTGTTGGTTAAGTTTGTTTACCAAATTGAGTAAAGTAAAGAACAATACTACTTAAGAAATATATCACTTTCTCCCCATATTTAAATTTTTTGAATGCATTTTGAAATGTTTCAATGATATCTAGTCATTTTTGTCTCAAAAAACAATTAACTCTCTGAAAATCTATATTAATCATTAAAAGCACTTGTCCAATATAGTTTTAGTTATAATTATTTACTAAAACACTTTAATTTAGTAATATTAATTCTATTTTACAACATCATATACTATATGATATGATACACACGTGCCGTGAAACTAGTCCTCTTAAAAGAGGTAACTACTCTGAAATACCTCTGAACTCATTGCTCATTTAGAAAACAAGGTTTCTCTTTGTTCAATGTAAAAATACTTTCTCTGGGTTGAGAGAATTACTCAAAAATGCCTAAGTAACTGCTCTGTACTCAATCTTTCTGAAAACTCTTTTACTTTTCTAAAAGTAGTACTCTCATTTTTCATGTAAAAATGAAACATTTCAGAAATACTTAGTTACCTTATACTCTGTAACATCTCGCACATTGAAATAAATAGGAAGAAGTCAAGAATTGGAAATAATGAAAATCTGGAAATTTGTTTAAGTTAAGTTAAGAATAAGTTTTGAGAAAACTTAAAACGACCATAACTCCTAGATAAGGATGAGTTAGGTGTGTTTCCAGACACCGTAGGAAATATTGTTGAATTATCTTTCCAACGCAACCGAGTTTGCGTGATTCCGAGTTCGAATGAGTGAGATATACTCTTTGGAAGTTGGGTTGTTTAGATAAGGAAAGTCTAATCCGGATTTTGGAAGGGTATTTTAGTCTTTTCCTTACCCAATTGTTTTTAAATCATTTTTAGGAGTTTCATTGGGGTAAAATCAGATTTTAGTCAGTTTAGAAAGTTGAAGTTCACGCTAGGGCTTGGAGAAAAGAGAAAAGAGGAGAAAGGAGAAGGAAAATTAAGAATCGTCAAGAACGTTCGAGTTGATTGTGGATCTCACCAAGGATTCAATTCTACGAGGTATGTGAGATCACATAGTGTTGGGCTAGTTTACCCACTCGCCAATCAAGATTCAATTCAGTGAAGTTTATTAGATTTGAAAGTAAATCCTTTGAGTTCTGGATGAAATTCGTTTGAATTCTTATGGATTGTGTTGTTGGAGTTTTCTTGAGATTTGAATCATGTTTTCCGGGTGTAATTTTGAGTTGAATATGTTATATATTGAGGGTATAAATGATTGTAAGTGTTTGGGGAAAGAACTAAGTGAAATTAGAGGATTTAGAGATGAAAAACGGAGAAGAAATGTCGGGGAACACCTCCGGAGGGTCTTGGGGCGCCACGCCTCACAGAGCCCCAAAGAGGGGTCTCTGAACTTTGACCTCTGGGGCGCCGCGCCAGCCAGAGAGCCCCAAGTTAGTTTAAGAACTTCAAGGGCTGGCGCCCCGCGCCTCTCAGAGCGCTAGGGACGCCAGTTCTTCCCATTCTCCCCCCTCCCCTTTTCGTACTAGTTCCTTAGCAATGTACCTATGTTTTCTAGTTGATTCCAACACTCTAAGGTACGTCTTAACATCATGAAATCATCCATAAACATGAGATCATTAACCTTGAATCCATAATTCAATTAAAGGAAAGTTAAGAGTCAAGTCTAAAAGTTAAGAAGTAAGTCAAGAGAAGTTCATAAACTTTTCAAAAGTTTTTCACAAACGTTTTAACTTTGTTATAAGACTTAAAGTTCAAGTTGAGTTAAGAGTAAAGTTCATTCTTCAAAGTTTATATGGGAACTAAGCATTCCCAAAAGTTAAAAAATGTTTTCACATTTGAGCAAGAAAGGGAACATCGATTCCAAGAGAGCTTTTAAGCTAAGTTTTGAGTAATTATCTCAAACCAAAGAAAGAAGTTTGTTTTAAAAACATATGAGCTAAGTATATTTTGGGAGTAGTATTGAGCACCGATATGGGGATGCGAGTTCATATGAACTCAAGTATCCATAAACCATGTAGCCATCATTGGTAGTAAAGGATCATACTTTTTAGATGACTCCTTATGTTGATTTTTAGCATAGACTAGTGGATCCACTTAGTTAAGGCGCTCTATATGATGGCAAAGTATAGGACAGTTCTGGCAGCGTGGGCAAGACGTGATATCACCACTTAGGCTCTTAGTGGTGGTTGTCGGTTAGAGAATCTCCTACATAAACTATATAACTATATTATATGAGTAAAGTTGAGTTTGTTATTGCATTTTCTTTAACGAACTAAGATGTTTTCCACTGTTTTACAAGCTTTCTATATATTGCATATGTTTTATTGCTTTATGTTGAGTTAAGTGAAGGTAAGTGTTCCTTTCAGATTCATTTCAAGCCTGTGTTGTGATTAGCATTCCAACTTGCATACTCGTACATTCAATGTACTGAAGCCAGTTGACCTGCATCTTATTATGATGCAGATAAAGGTAACCAGGATCATCACCCAGCGCATAGTTGATTCTAGTTGAGCTCCAGAGTTTGTTGGTGAGCCTCCTTGCTTTCGGAGGATCCCTTTTTATTGGTTTTCAGTATTTAGTTCATTAGGATGTCGTGGGTCTTGTCCCAACATCTATCTCAATTAATAGAGGCTTCATAGATAGACAGTTAGTTAGTTCATTTATCTTTATCTTGTTATTGACTTATGTTCAGTTTTGAGTTGCCACTTTGGCTAAGTTAAATGTTTATTTCTAAAACAATATGAGTTTAATTTGAGACAGTTGAGTTATCTTGCATTTGAGTTCTTTTCTTAATGCTTTAAGTCTTCAGCTGAGTAAGTAATTCAATGCCAAGGGTTCACTTGGGGCCAGCAATGGTTCTCGAGTGCCAGTCCCGCCCAGGGTGTAGGCTCGGAGCGTGACATACTCATGCTCAAATCTTGGTTAAAACTCTTTCTCAAACTCCTTCTTACTTTCTCAAATACTCTGATTAAGAAAACAATGTTGGCCTTAAAAGATTCTCAAAATTTGTGATTCAAAATAAGGTTCATGCTGAAATATAAATATGAACAACTCAACTCAAGGATCTCAATAACAATAAGGAAAAACTCAATAATCAAATTTCAAGAATACTACTCATCTCAGGAATACTCAATTAATAGGGTTCATGTTGAAATATAGACATGCACGAATCAACTCAAGAATCTCAATGCATAAAATATAAAATTTCAATAATTAGGAATATAATTTTTAAAAGAATAGGAACTCAAGAACTCAGAACTCAATATCAACTCATCTCAACATTACTCAAATTTAAAAATAGAACCCTAGATTACTATTTTACTAATTTGAAAGTAGATGTAGGGCGTGAGAATGAACTATTCCAACACTATAATAGCCTTACATAACTAGTACAACAAATATTTTGGGGAAATCGACGAAGCTCGAAGAACGCTCGAAACCCTAGTTTTTCTCCTCTTGGAACCTTGCTCTAATGACTTGAAGTATTAATGAATGTAAATGAACTGTTTAACACTTTCCAAACCCTTAACTAGGTGAAAACGTCGTGGTTTAGGCTTAGAATAGGGGTTAAAAAGACTAAGTTAAATTGAAGAAAGTGCATTGTCATCCAACTCCTCTCATTGTTCGTCGTTCATAGAATCAGGCTTATTTGACTTTCCTGCTAAAGCCTTGTTCAAACCATTGTGTGTTAGAATAACCTTCATCCGGATCTTGCAGTTTCTAAAGCTAATTTTTCCATCAAATTTCTCGATATCAAATTTGGTTACAGTAGACATGTTTGAACCTTGCTCGGATACCACTTGTTAGGTAATAACATGTATAAGAATAAGACAGATTTAAATAATCAGGAGAGTGATTTTAAAACATAAAAATGACACACAGTTTAACGTGGAAAATGCAAGTCGGGAAAAAACCATGGGTAACGACGAGTAAATTCACTATGTATTAGGACAAAGAAGATTTTTCACTCCTCTGGTCCAAATCTGAATTATAACAAAGAAGATTTTTCACTCCTTTGGTCCAAATCTGCCTCAAGCAACTATAAGAATATATATATATATATATATATATATATATATATATATATAT
>JAJOOR010024691.1:0-12204 GCA_036250505.1 Solanum acaule | reverse complement strand
CTAGAAGCCCATGATGGAGACTTCATCCACTTCTGTAGGTACACACTTCCATCTATGTCAAACACATAACTACTACTTTCTGTTGCATCATTCGTGGATCCAGGTGATCCCCCTGATTGATAATCTTGATCAGTAAGTTTTGCAATCAATGGTCCACCCCAACAATTAACTGCTAGAGTTTGTAAAACGACGTCACCATAAGGTGCATCTTGCAAATATGAGAACTGAACCAATTTAGTTGGATCCTCCAAGAGCTTTCGAGCATATTGAAGAGCCTGAAGTCTCTTAACAGCATTGGTAGCATACGAAATTGCTCTTGCCTTCCCTTTCTGGGAACCATAGACATTGTATACTGATTGATCACCTTCCTCGGGACCAAATTCTCGTATGAACTTGTATAAAGCAATTACTTCATTGATGCATGCATACCACACATCCCGTCTCATTTCTCCTCCAAAGTCGACAAATTCTAATACCCATGTATCTGACCTGATATGAGTACAATAAATTAGAACATAATATATCAACAAGCAATTTTTATCTGCTAAAATAAAAAAGCTGGATATTTCATATAGCAACATCCCATTCTTAATCAAAACATGAAACACAAGAAAATTCGAAATAAAAGAACATAAATTAAATGATTAACTTGCTCTCCAGAAAGATGTTGCAGGGAGAACTTGACATCCAAACAAGCTACAAAAGGAAAATAAACGAATAGAACAGAAATCTTATGATACTTTACTTCCAGTCAGAGGACCTGCATAGTCAACTACAAACACGGGATAGGACAAATGATTTTAGGATCAACAAGTCTAACATGCAAATCTAGACTCCAATCAAAGCATGAAATTTGCCTGCATTAATTGGGATAAAGAAGAAACTTGGGAAGATTTCTATCCACAAGGGCGAAATGAATTTGACAAAGTACCTAATAAGATAAATCGAGAGATATACCGATTCAGATCAGATACAATTTACTAGTTAGTCATATGATATTTTGGTGATTAGTTACCGTACTTCCTTTTAAGATTGGCATGCATATGTGAAACTTGAAGTTAGGATTAGGTGTGTCAAATGGGCAGGTCATTAACCCCCACAAATGTTACTTTGGCTGAAATGGGCAAAATGGGCTGAACAATGGTTCATATAGTCCAACCCGCCCAACTCTTACTGAATTTTAATTTCTTTGTTTTCTTATAATTTGTTTAATTATTTAATAAGACATTTTTGTTTATTATGGCTATATATAACATATCAAATGAAAAAACAAACAGATGCTTTGACGGGTTATCAACTCCTCGCCACACTCTTAAAGCTAGATGTTTTTTATGGCTATTCAGTTGGCAGAATTTAGCCCCTGTAGATTGCCCAATTAACTTGTTGGATTTTGGATTTCTCCTTCCCCTTTTGTACTTATTGCACCTTCTTGATGCCTATAATATAAAACAATTTACTTCATCAAAAAAAAAAAAAAAAAAAAGAAGATGGTTGACACAGGCAATCCCTTCTTGTCTCTATCAGATAATGAAAATGGTCTATCCTAGATGTGATAAAACAGGAAGAAGTGTAAAAGTGAGCACTAACTTTTAGAAAGCTATTTGTTCTAAGGATGGAACTTTGTTTATCTGTGATCTTTAAGAACCTGAAACAATTGACAGGTGGCCATTAAATGTATGTACTGTCATGAAGTTGTGGGTCTAATTTGAGGCTCTACTTAAGGCTTCGGAGATGCCAACAAAAGTTCTATCCAAAGTAAAACAGAAAGGAAATAATATAGTCCACATGGAATTGGTTGGAGAAGCTTACTCACTGAGGACCTGAAGTGACAGATACAGCAGAATCTAGAAAGTCAAAGCCCAGAGGCCCAACTCTTGTTCTCTTTATGCTTGAACCTTCTCCTGTAAGATCCAATCTTGATGTATTTCTTTTTCCCATCAAACCACCTGCCTGCAAGACAGAAGAGTCGATTATACAGTAAGTAATGTGCAAACTGTTAAGCTAGCCAAATCAAATGAATATCATTATCCAATTGCCTCAATTTTCACAACTTAAAAGGAACTATCAACTAAAGTTTACACTCGAGAATGAAGAAATTGCATTACAAGAAATATATTTCCATCAACAGTGATGGGTTAGAACATCTCATGAGACCTTTACACAGTTCTTTGGAAATTGGAAGTATATAGTTATTAATGAGTACCTCAAAGTAGATGGCCCTATCAGTCAAAATTAGTTTTCCAGGCCATGCCATATTATTCTCCCATTTAAGAACAGGGTGTTTTCCACCAGAAGCAATGCACAAGATTCTCTCGTTATGGAGCTGAGAGAGATCTTGAAACTGGTATGACTTCCGTCCTTCATGCACTCTAAGAAAAGAAATATCAGAAGAATTATATTAGTAACTTCAAGATTACAAGCTTAGTTAAGAGTTCTCATCATAAATAGAAATCAAAATTAATAACAAAATTTTCCCCATTATGAAAAGGATAGAACTACTACAAATACTTTTTTTTTTCTTTTTTTTCTTTTTTTTTTTTATGACAAGGGAAACCCGCAGCCGCTACCCTTTGGGTGCGCATAGGGTAAAACCCCCGCTCCTATGCAATAGCTCGCAAACCACATAGGAGAGGTAAACCGCACTAGGCAAGCATGGTGCGACGAGCTCGACCCAGAAGGCAAGCCCCTTGCTTTCGCTGGCAAGGGGTTTCGAACTTGAGACCTCCAACATGGAAGTCCCAAGCTCAAACCACTGGGCCACCCCGAAGGGTAGAACTACTACAAAAACTAATGAACTCAAACAACTAGAATGTTAAGACAACAACAACTACTACTCCTCAGTCCCAAACAAGTTGGATCAGCTATTTGAATCCTCACTGACCATGTATCTCCATTTAAGTTCAACTCATGTCATCATCATACAAAAAAAAAAACTTTTGAGTGTTAAGAAAAGGAAAGAAATATTCAGAAGATTTGTATTCATGTGAATGCTAAATACTCTCCCTATTCAGTTTTATGTGATAAGTTCACTTCTCATAGTCAACAATAACATACCCAATATAGTCCCACAACAAGGGTTTGGGGAGAATAGAATATACTCAAACCTTACTCTTAGTCTCGTACCTGTCAGGTAGAGAGGTTGTTTCCGAAAGACCCTTGGCTCAAAGAAACCAAAAACACAACTTACTTCTCATAGTCAAGTGGAATAATTTTTACATGGATTCAATATTTTATTAAAAAAAGAAGAAATAGTTACTCAGTAGTATGACAATCTCTTATGGGATTGTATTAATTTAAATTTCAGGAAACAAAAGTGAATAGGAGTATGCATTGTCAAGAAATCCTAATACAGCATTGGATTTGTCAAATTAGTAAACTATTTATTCTTATGAATTATGATGTTTTGTGTATGTGAGCTGATAATCGACCATAAATTTGAATTGCACAACGATATGCACATAACATACTAGAAGAAACTTTTGTACTCAAAAGAGAGGAAGCTTACTTGAGAAGTTCACAGATGTATGTGGACCATGAGGTAAATGAGATGCCCCGATCATTACCAGCAAGAGCTTTGAAAAGGTTGTGTGCTGTTGTCCAATCAGCTATACCAGCAACAGCAGGAGCAATACGAACAAAAGCCTCTTCTCCAACTAGTCTCCTCTTTAGCTTCAGCAGAAACAGATACATTTAGGTTTGACTCATATATTTGTGTTCATAGTAAGAACTTCTCAGTGAAGCACAATCATGAAACACTTAGTTTAGAACAAATATAACATATGAATAATGGAGAAGCCACTTTTCCAAGCTTGAAAATATTAATATCCTAGCAGATCCGGGAGAACTTTTTATTCTGATCGTCATGGAAGCAAATTAGTATACATGGAAAGCAAAAGTGAGGTCTGCACTACATATGACTGAGAACAAAAGTATTTTGCTCCTCACAGCATCCACCTCCAGCCTCTCCTTTCCATCTTCTTAATTCTCAGCAATTTCTTTTGTAAATTTTAATAGTTAGATAAATATAATTGTCATTGATATTGCCACCGAGGAGTGTCCACCCTATATATCCTTCAAAGATACAAAATGGTTTAGAAAAAAGAAAATGAACTAGCCACTACACAATGCAATGTCCTTACACCAGCCTGAAAATTGACCCAGAGATAGAAGTGAATATAGCAACTACATCTTCACTTTCATATTTAAGACTATGTCAAGCATTTCCAGTTTATTCACCCCTAAAATGCACTATTATCACAGCAAAGGGATTTTATCATCCACCATTTTACAGCACATTTACCCATAAACTATTCACTGTTTCAGTTGTAGGTTTAAATGTTTGAGATTGTTCTTGGAAAACAGCAAGCAGCCTCCAAAAATTGTACTCTGTTAAGTGGGAAGTTTGTTAAAACTTCAATAATCGAGTTTGATCTGACTGCACAAAGGGAAAAAAGACTTTTTTCCTATCTTTCCTGTTCAAAAGAACATAATGTTGACAGTGTCCCAATCTATCAAATCCAAGTTAGAAATCCAGGGAGCACCACCAGCAAACCTCAGCTTAATTGATTAAGTTTAATAGGCATCTTTACTGAAATAAACAAACCATTGAAAGAATAGAGAAGATTGGCATATAAAGAATAACCTACCCTCTTTCCACACCACAAGAACAAACTGAAAAAAGAAAAAAGAACGCAAAAAACAGAAAGAAAAGACAGAATATATGCCGATTCTTGGCAGAGGCATGATGATTAGAGGTTGAAGATGATATCAACTGACCATATTAGTCCTAGTGCATACAAATCACCAGAAATCTATCTTCTTTGACAGATCATCAGAAGAGTGATATAAGATGCCATAAAATTGTGAGTGATGATATCTTATTTATCCATCAGCTGTAGACTAACAGCTTAACACTAATAGCCTAAAGCCAACAACCTACCCTTAAAGTGGCCCATGTCATATACAACCTAGCGTCTACAAGATCTAAAGAGCGGAGAAAGAACCTGGAGAGAATGCTTCTCTGCAAATTTAACTCGGGAATCTCCTCTGCTCCTATATGGTTGCTCCCACGCCAACATAGTTACGAAAATCAGTCTCTGGAATGCAGGTTCCTGCAATCATATATGAACATATTAATGAATGAGTAAGAGATAAATCTTAACTTTTACAACTCATCCCTATCTGAAAATATTGAGTTAATATTTCTTTTATGCAAAATTATAGAGACTTTAAGCATGGAAAGAAAAACTAACTGGAAGCATTCCTATTCCTAGAGGAACTAGGAGAGATTTCATGGATGCTATCATTGTTTTACTTATCCTCTTCCATAATTTGAAAAGTTCAAACCAATATTTACTGATCCGACTGCAACTTTCAGATTGTGCTGAATCAACAGAATAGCAAAATTTTGTTCTTCATCATAAAAGACACAGTATCACGCAAGATATTGGAGAAAAAAAACTGTCAAAAAGATATTGATTTTGTTTTTACGAACCAAAACCAAAAGTAGAATTAAAACAGTTTAACATCCACATCAAAAGAGATGAAGACTATCAGGATCACAAGGTACTTCAACTCATCCAAGAGTTACATGTTCTATTCTTCAGTTTGGGTTTGTCTTCTGTAGATCATCAACAGCAGAGACCACTCGAGGAATAGGGCTCAACCATACAAGAAACTTTTCATGATACTTTGAAGCTAATAAATGGAAAATTGGGATCTCCTTAGTAGGATTGGAGGATGTGGGATAGAGGAGCAAGCTGAGCATAAGACTCTCTGAAAAGAACTTCAGTTTCATAACGGAAAAGAATACATGTTATGCTCATAAGAAAACAACTGATGAAAGACTAGAAAGGAAACACGTAGTTAAGGCAACAAACCTTCAGGGAAGGATGAAGGACAGAAGTATCCTTTGACAGAAACCTAAAGCAGCAGTATTCAACCAAGCTGCGAGCATCACTATGAACAGATTCAGGAACAAGTGCTTTGAATATCTTCTGCATTTTCTGCCCAGTCAATCCGTTCATCCTGCACATCTGTCATATGTCATATACAAGTCCACATTTTAATTTTAAAAACATGTATTTACTCATCAATGGTTTGTTGGGCATTGAAGCTAACCACAGAGGGAAACATTGGTAAGCTCACGTCCACAATTCTAACACCCAATTGCAAGAATAACTACCTAAAAGGAGCAGAGGCTGCAAAGACAAGGATGTGCAAAAGTGTCAAAAGATTTTTGAATCACCTAACTCCAAGAGTATTAAAACACGTGTTTCACCATATCATGATCAACTTTTTAAGTTTATTACATTTCTTCCTTAAACCAATTAAACTCTCCCCGCTCCATTTCCACCCTCTCTACAATAGCAATAACAACTACTCTCAATCCAACCTAGCTAGTCATCTACATGAATCCTCTGATCCACCGGTGTTCCATTTTAGGCACATTTCATTCTAATACCACTAAGTTTCTTTTAGGACAATCAAGGGTCTTGTAAAATTAGAGACCGGTGAGCCCATCATCCCCGAGTTCTGAAGGTTGTGCAGATTTCTGTCATAAAAGAAAAAAAGGTTTCTAAAACTTAAAGTTCTCTAAACATCACTCATCCCTAAAAAGACATATTAATCTCTGGCCAAACTAAACAAACTCCTGAACGGCACCAAACCAATTATAATGTACCAACACTGAACAAATCTTTATCTTAACTAGTCGGTATTGCCAATGTGAATCTTCTACTTCTTTTTTGTTCTTTTATTAGTTAACTATGTATGGATTTCAAGAGAATACAGGTATTTTGAGACAGACACCCTCCACACTCCATGATTTTATGTCTCCCTTATTCCCTTATAACTCTTATTATCATCATAGTTTTGTATATATAGACTCGGGTATTTGGATGTCTACTGCGGACAATGACCAAACCAAAAATTGTGATTAGGATAGACTTCGAAAATTTCCTCATCAAGAAGTTTTGCACTCCTAACTAGTATTTCCGTAAGACGCCCAAATTTGAGATGTGCTTAAATGTGCCACATGATGAGAGGTAACATTTTTTTACCCCCTCCATCGCATTTTTTTTTATGAAGTAGGGATGATTTCATTAAATAGAATCAAGAAAATGCAAACAAAAGATTACATGAAAAAGAGATAGTATCTGCTCATATGCAAAAGCTAGTCTATACTAAAGGCGCAAACACAATCCAAAAAATGATCACAGCTAGATACAGGGGCCTAATTGAGCCAACAAAATAAGCTCAATAAGCACTTAACTTTTAAGTACAGGAGTAGGAGTTCAGATCCCATCCAAACATCTACAATTTTTTTCATTCCACATGCACCACAAAAATGGAAGCAGGCACACCATTAACCAAGTTTTTTTGGATGGATTTTCCAACTCTCCATGAATACCAGATTTCATATGCTTCAAAGATACAATTAGGCAAGACCCAGGCTTCCAAAAACAGGGAAGAACATACTCCACATTTCAGCTGCTACAGTACAATGTAGAAATAAATGTCCAACTCTTTTAGAAACTTTCACAAATTTAAAAACTGTAAGTACTTTTTTTTCATTACACTTAACTAATCATTAAAACTTTAATATGATGTTTTCTCTGTTAAACAAACATTGCATGCGTCGCCTTAATAGCAACTACCACTTTTATTATTTACAAGTCAAATGAACATTTTGAATTTCATGTCCAATCAATGGTTCACCTAAATTGAAATGCGGGAGAATTATCATGAACCTGACTAATCTAAGAAAATTAGTCCGAATACATAATTTGCCCCTGACCTTGAGGCCAAATCCCTGTGACACACCTTTCCAACACAGAAAACCCTTTACACACCCAACTTTTCCAACCTTTCGAGCACATGCTCAGCAGACATAAAGAGGCAGGTTCTTGATATGAGAAGATATCCTAAATTACCTTAAATCTACTGGGGAGCTGCCTTTTTGGCAGGATATTCATCACAGCACACAAGGACCCAAAAAATATTTACAGCAGGCACTTCCAAGATAGACACATCAAATTAAGCAGTTTGATTCAGAAATAAGTGGTTCCAATTATATGAGACCACAAAATGTACTTACCTGCTAAATTGCTCAATTGAAAGAATGGCAGCTACAGAAAGATCACCATTCGGTGTTTGACTATCAACAGTCTGTTCAGCCATGAATACTTCCTCCGTATCTTGCGTATCATCATGAAAACTGGTTCTTTTATCATTTACAGTTTTTACCAGTGGTGAAGTGACTTCATTCCAAAAGTTCTGTGTCTTTGACAGCCAGTGATTTACTGATTCTTGTACTGTACCTGTAAGGAACCACAATATACTTTAGAGTATTCTCAGGCAAGTGGGACCAGGGATTAAAAGTGTAATTGACTTCAGCTTTGCAAATGTTCTGGAGAATATTCATCATCCATTAACTAATTGATACTATGATTTAAGTAAGAAGCTCTCACTTTGCTCCCTTGAAGAAGTGGGATTGGGAGACTTTGTTGCCACCAATCCCACCGGTAAACTCCCACTTCCTTGAAAAAAATTCGCGGCGCAACCTTCAGTGAGAACAATATGCTTATCCTTGAAAATCTAACTATACCTCTTCATCCTCCCGTTCCTTTCTTCATCGTGCATTGCACTTGTAGTTCTAGCACTATTATATTGCATACAGAAGCTTATTCCTTCATCTCCTTTTTCAATTTCAAACTCTTGAAAGAAGTCTTAGTGATTTCCTGGATGGTTTTAACTAATTCGACACTTGTGTAAGAGTAAGACTAAGGTGCAAATTCTAAATATATGTATTTATTTCATATACTGGATAGACCATCACTACCAAGCACAATACAATTCATTCTACACCACCTCGGCGATTCAATGAAATGAATCCTGAATCCTGAATCTTGATTCTTGAAGTCTATTATGGATAATTGAATCGTTGGTTTATTATATATCATATGGCAAACTAAAGCTCTGTTTTATAGGTTTTCCGAATCTCCCACTTACTCTTAACTGACATAGGAAGTCCCAAACCAAACTAAACTAACGAAGCTGGACCTAACTAAACGAATCTTGAAATCTTGAATCACACAGAGCAATTTCTTTTTACTTAAGGGATCCAAGAAAAGAGCAAGAATGAAGAAATTGAAGAAAAGGGTAATGAACTCACTGGCATCAATATCTTTGAATTTCCACTTCCTATCACCCCCAAGATTGGACCTAAGTACTAACTAAACAAAATCTTGAATCATATAAAGTAATTTCCTTTTACTTAAAGAAATTCAAGAAAAGGGTACAGAAAAGAACAAGAACAAAGAAATTCAAGAAAAGGGTGATGAACTTACTGGCATCAATATCTTTGAACTTCCACTTCCTATCACCCCCAAGATTAAACCTGAACTTATGCTCCGACGAAGAAGAAGAAGAGGAATTGTTGGTGCAGCAAAGAGTCTTGAACAAGAATGGATGATGAAGACGGTGATTGAGTCCACAAAAACCTGATGTAGAACTTACTAATTCTACTCCTACAACAACCTTGCTGTGCATCTTTTTCAACTTTCAACAACAATTCTCATCTCTTTCTCAGATGAATTTGATTGTTTTTCTCTTTTTTTGGAGAAGACGGCAATGTTTGGTTGTTTTTTTTCTATTTTAGTTTTTGGAGGATCTGACGTCGAAATAATTAATAATGCATTTTACAGATAGACACTTCTTTCAACACTTCAAGTTTCGGAAACTCAAATTCGGTCCCTCAACTTCCAATCTTGCCTATAATCTCATAAATATTTCTGTTTCTCAAAAAAAAAAAAAAGTCATTATAAAGCTTTCCCTAAATGGACAATAATTATATGAACGAAACTTTAAAAAGATTTTAATTGCAAATCGGAGTATGTAACATTATAGTATATATCTAAATTTTTACAAAAATAAAGAGTAAATATGTGTATTAGGGAAAAAGTGGGCTTTAGTAAAAAGAATGTATTGGACCGTGATACAGAGTAAAATCATAATCGAAGGAGTGCTTGCCACGATCTAAAAAAAAAGGGGAGGAATTGCTCTAGGTATGTAGTAATGTGCCTTAGGACTCGCTTGTGCAAAATTGTTACTCGAACAGGCATATCTCATAGGAGCTTCACCCAAAGTCCAAAGAAAGTCGTCTTACAACTGGACACCTTCATAATGACCCTCGAGAGTTCAATAGTCAACCTTGAGTCGCACGCCTACTTGCTCCAATAAATTTCAGGTGAAGCATTAGAGAAAAACACACCAAGATAGTTTTTCAATGTTAAATGTACAATTATTTTATATTGAGGTGACGATTTAACTTTTGTAACCTATAAAAGAAGGCTTGTAGGAGTATATAATGCATTAGAAAATCCCAATAAGGTACACATTAGTTTTTTTATCTTCGTCTCTTAATTTCCACGGAAGAAGACTTTTGGACTTCTCCTCCCTTATTTCTTTCTTTCCTTTCTAGTGGATTGTATTCCTATATTGGCACATGATACTATAGTCAAAAGAAAAATAAAGTTAATTGACCTTAACTAACTTATGTTTAACCTCTTTATACAAAATTTATTGTTAATCCAAATGATGAATTTTTCAGTAAATAATTATAATTTAGGAAAAGATATTTCTCTTAGCTATTTATAACCTTGTTGGTGATGGATAGATTGAGCTAGTTCAATGCCAAGTTTGATGTTGGTATAAAGTGTAAAGAAATTATGTGGTTGAATATGAACTTAAAAATACAGCTCCATATGATTCACATGTGATATGTTATTTAATCAAATTTTCTTTGTTCTCATTTGGTGTACTTTCATTTTCCACCTTTTTGAATCTTTTGGTCTCAAGTGCACTTTGAGTCTATCTTTAGCACACATCATTGTTTGAGTATTAACTTTTATTAGAAAATGGAATTAGAATTTTAGATGTAAAGCACTTCCATTCATTGTTTGTTAAAAAGATTATGAAGCTCATTATTATACATTTTCTCCTTATCGATTTATATGAAGATATTTTATCAGACATGAAATGTAAAAAAAAAGAAAAAGATTTTTAAAATTTGTAATTTCAAATAAATCATAAATATTTGTATAATTATAAATTATTTAATTAAGGATAAAAATGAGCATTTTAAAAGTAAACGTTAAATATAGAAATGTGTTATTCTTTTTGAGTAATAATTTAATCGATATAATTTATTTGGAACTAAACATGACTCATATGGGGATGTAGCTCAGATGGTAGAGCGCTCGCTTAGCATGCGAGAGGTACGGGGATCGATACCCCGCATCTCCAACTGGTCACATTTTTTTTAGTTTTTTAATGCAGAAAATAGAGATAGAATAGTATAGTTAAACTATGAGCTTATGATATAAATCTTGTTGATATTACAGAATTATTATCACAAATATGTAGTACTATTTTACAACAATATTCACTTCAAAATGGAATATGCAAGACATCACCAAACTTCTCTGCAGCAATTTGTAACTGAAAAGGTCTACTATGACTAGAGTCTCTAAAATAGAGGGTAACTGGTATAGGAAGTGTAGAACCCCAACAATACTCCATATCCAAAATCATGTGCTCTTTTTTGTTTTTCTGTGAATCCTTTACAATTTACATCTTTGCAATGTTATATACAAAATCTTGCTGCTAACCTACCACCAGTTTCGGACCCTCTTCATTCTTCCTCGGTATCAGCTCCTTGTTAAGGCAACAGCTCCATCATTGTTGAAGTATACCCTAGAGCTGATTATTGCAGCGTCCGTGTATCATCTTGATCTCATACAGTACTCTTAAACTAAATCAGTCCTTATGATAAAGCTATTGTACAAGACTGCTGCCTATGGAAGAACTGTCATCATCCCGAATTAAGTCCTCAACTGGGTTCTCCTGGGCCCACACAGCTGCATCCGCATAACCTTGTTCAAAGAGCTTATCAAGAATATCATCTTCTGCAGGCTCAAGTGCCCAATTGAGAAGCTGCAAATTGTGGCCGAAAAAAGAGGAGATAGAACTTGTTATTGGTCTATCATTAGAAAAATCTGGCAATTTACTGAAGGATGTTCAAGTACCTGGCGAGGAGTGGCCTTATTTTCAGGGTTGCAGTCAGGACTTATCCCAATTCCTTGCAATCCCAAACGACCGGCTGGAAATGCACAAATGCGCACCTGGATACAACCAATCAGT
>JAJOOR010024688.1:0-11413 GCA_036250505.1 Solanum acaule | reverse complement strand
TATTACTGTAATAGGCTGAACAATAGTTTTCACCATGTTTGTTATTGTATCTGATAGCAACAATTGCATGACTATAAGGAATTTCATCATGTTGAAATTTTTCACAACTACATATGTCATAAACGTTTTAGCACGATCTGTAAATATATGAAGATATTATTAATATAATTACTACAAAAATTCATATACAAAGTTCAATTTAACCATTACAAAGTCTTATTCACCAATATATACTCAAATATACATAAAACACTTTGGTGTATCGAAAGTTAATTTTTTTGGTGTATTTTTCAAAACTATGAATCTTCAATGGTGGGAACGGATCAGTCACAACATATTTGAGTTCCAACTCAAAAACGATCGTGTCCACACCTAATTGAGAAGCAATAGTATTAATCAAGTCTTGGTAATTGGTGTCCACATCATATCACCTCTTCAATCTTGAAATTCAGATACTTTCCTGCGACATTATAAATAATTGTTAGTCAAAATTCAAAAAAATTGGTGGCAGATAACAAAATTACTCATTAACAACATATGTCTAATACACCAATATAAATTGGACCAAAAAATACACCAACACATACATCAAGCTATTAACTTGGTGTCAGTTCGTAGCAACAAATATACCATCATATGTACCAGATCACATACCAATCCAATTTTTCAAATTGATACATACATCAGGCTATTAGTTTGGTGTCAGTTCGTAGCAACAAATATACCATCATATGTACCAGATCACATACCAATCCAAAATTTTCAATTTTATATTTTATTAGGATACCACCAATCAACATATGAACCTTTTTTCTAATTATTATATTATATACACCAACTTAATAACTATAATACGGACAATATGTAACATACTTTCGAACTAAATCATATGAAACCTAAACTTTAATATAAAAAAAAAAATTGACACTTCAGTTTACAACCAAATCATATGTAGTTATTATAATTAAACCAAAATTTCGGGGATCCAGAACATAAACCAAATTAGATAAATTCAATTTCACCAAAATAGACAAACTAAACCAAACGAATAACTCTCAAAAAGTACAAAATAGATATTTGTGATAAATCATATATAACCACGTAATAAAACACCATGCGAACTATTTTATACAATTACCTGATGAGTCTGAGCGTCCATTGTGTTGAATTAGAATTGAAAAATTATTGGTATTCATTTTTCGATAGTTGTTCTTATCAGAGAAGGGAGTTTTGTTTTGGTAGAAAACCTCTATGGGAAGATAATATATAACAAATTTGAATAAATAAGGAAGGTAAAATAATTGGAGAAATTTATGGGAATAGTGATAAGCGTGGCTGATTTGGATTTTTTTTTTAATTTATTTAAATTCTACTTTTGAAAAAAAAATTGCTATATGAATGATAAAAAAAAGTATTGCTATTTTGGTGTAAATACGGTTCTTAATTTGTATACTAAAAAAATCAGCCCAGGGAAAGTCCCTAAATCAAATACAAAAAAGATATTTACGTTGTCAGTATATAGAAATAAATTCATAAATAAAAACAAAAATGCCAACCATTAGATTAATTACCTCAAGAACAATATTGTTAATTGAGAGAATTTGCACATTTCTTAAAACTTCAACTAAATCATGCCTTTCACTTATATGTTGAAGCCAAGTAGCGATACCAAGATTTAATATCACATCTTTTGATATGATTGGATCAACAAATTTGATTTTGTTAATCTGACGAACATAATGAAATGTGTTGATATTTTGATTATCAACCGTGATCAAAGTTATGTCACCACAATCTCTAATCAAAACAGTTCGAACCTTTGATTGTAAGCTCACCAGTTGAAGAACAATCATCCAATGCTAAAGACTCAAGAACCACACAATGTATAAATAATTTTTTAATAAAAAGAGGTATGACTTGAACACTAGTTAGACTAAGAGATTTGAAGAATCGTAAACTTTTTGAATTTGGCGACAGAGACAAGTGACAACAGGTCAGTTTCAGAACGCGAAGAGTGTCAATGTCGATAGAATTAGATTCCATATTGTAAGTAGTTCCATTAATATAGCTAGCCACTTGTAACTCGAGCTCTTCTAGGCCCTTTGATGCAACAATTTGAATCCACTTCTTTAAAAAAAATTCCTACTTTGATGGCACAGGAACATAAAGCTGAAAACTATCCACTTTTTCGCCCAAATAACTATTCATGATGTTATCAACAATCGACATCTCTTAATGTACTTTTTGTTTTTGGAAAGTAATTTTTTTTAAAAAAAATAAAATTGTGTTAGATTCCTTGCCTTATGGCACATTTCTTGTATTTGAAATCCGAAAAATGTATTCTATAGTTAATTGTAAATTTTGAATACAATATAAGAGGCTAAAATACTGAAAATATGTAATCTTTTACTATATATTTTAAGGCTCTTTAATTATTAATTTTTCTGATATCTCTTATTATATATTTTTCTTTTACTATATATTCTAGTATTTCTTGATTTTAAAAATATTTTTTTCTTATCATATATTTTAGGGAAAAAGGACAAATATATCCCCAAACTATCGTAAATGGTACGTAGATACCCTCCGTCATACTTTTGGGACATTGGTGTCCCTGCCGTCCAAAAACTAGAGCATATATGCCCTTCACTCTAACGGAAGACTATATAGGGACACGTGGCGTAATCTTGTCCGTTGATATGATATTTAATAAATGTCGGATCAGTGTATAGGATTGTGACACGTGTATGTCCGTTATTATAAAGGGTATATATGCTCTAGTTTTTGGACGGCAGGAGCACCAATATCCCAAAAGTATAACAGAAGATATCTGCATACCATTTACGATAGTTCGGGGTATATTTATCCTTTTTCCCTATATTTTAATACTTCTTAATTATTAATTCTTTTAATACATCTTATCAAATATGGTAAGAGAAAAATATATGATAAGAGATATTAAGAGACATATTAATTAATGAGTCCTAAAATACATGGTAAGATAAAACTATATGATAAGAGATATTAGAAGAATTAATAATTAATGAGTCCTAAAATATATAGTAAGAGGAGATTATTTTAAAAAATAAGTAGCCCTAAAGTATATGATAAGAAATATTGGGAGAATTAATAATTAATGAATCCAAGAAAATATATGGTAAGAGGCAAATATATTTTAAAAATTAAGCAGATCTAAAATATATGGTGATAGGAAAAATATATTTTAAAAATCAAGGAGTCATGAAATATAGGATAAGAAAAAATATATGTTAAAGAGTTCTAAGGTTTTCTCTCATCAACATGTATGTATCTTTTATATTCTTAAATTATTTGTCATTAGACAAGATCCGAAAAAGATAGTGAAATAGTAATGTTTTCTTTTATATTATGTCATTTTTATTTTTCAACTATTTTTTATTTGTACTTCCTCAATTCACTTTTATTTGTCATATTTTGATGTGTTGCATTTATTAAGAAATCAATAATTGACATGATTACTCCAACACACTACTATTATTAATTAACTAGTGTACTTGTCTGCGCTTCACGCGGTCCTTAAAAAAATTATAATATATAAATAAACATCAATTAATGTTATAATTTTATAGAAAAACAGTAATTATAATAAAATGTCTTTTCAGGATTTTATATATATATATATATATATATTCTTTTGTTTACTAATCTACCATTTGATCTTTTTCATTTCCCTGCAAGTTGTAAGAATTAATACATCATAAAAATTAACGCACTATGAATGAGAACTGTAGATAAAAAAAAACGTAAAATTTTATATGTAAATTCTTCAGCGTTATATAATCAATACAAGATCCAAGATATAAAAACAAATTTATTGAATAGAAGTCTTAAAAAAATAAGATTATACCTATAGAGGCATATCCGAAAATATGAATAAGAACACATACACATATAGGGTTCATCAAGAGGAATAAGGATAAATTATCAATGATTTAATTATTTAATTTTTAAAAAAATTATGCACATTAAAATTATTGAAATTAAATATCTTTTCTAAATTGGCTTAAGGAACAATTTTTAAATTTCGCTTTAGAAGTTGTTGCACAGACGTGAACCAGCTTATGAGGAGAGGTTAGCTTTGTACGTGGATCGACTCTTATCAAGAAAATATTTAATTTATTAATCTAATTAGTTGGTTGGTTTATCGTAATTAAGTAATGTCATGTGAATTATATATAATATTAATCAATAATTATCATATGAAGTTACGAGGATGAAGATGAATCTCTAAGAAAAAAAAAGATAAATGAATTCCTATTAAAGAAAGGTGGCATATCACTCTTCTTTTGTTTAACTTTTGTATTATATATAGATTTATTTTGAAATGAAAGAAATATCCATCTTTTCCTAGATATGTTATCTGTTTTGGAAGATTGTAAAAATCATACTGATCCTTTTATTTAATAAATATAATGAAAGAACAATTAAAATTCAATATGAAATTAACATATTTATTTCTAAGATTATAGTAAGACATTTATACCAGAAAAGATAAAATTATTGCATTCCAATTCACAGTATAACTATATACAAGTCTGCAACAAAACAAAAAGTAAGAAAAATTGATACTCCATCCGTCCCATTTTATGTGGCACTATTTCCTTTTTGGTCAGTCCCAAAAAGAATGTCACATTTCCTTATATGGTAAGTATTTAAAGGTACAATTCATCTTTTACCCTTGTTGGTCCCACTTAATCATAAAGATAATACTCCAATACATTTATAAGGAGAGAGAAAAGTGAGTGTACTTTTTAAAGGGCAATTTGGTAAATATTTCAAAGTCTTCATTTATTTCTTAAACTCCATGTCCGGTTAAATGTTGTCACATAAAATGAGACGGAGGGAGTATATCGTTAATGATAACACATTCTTCAAATATGTAAGAATCATCAAATTCAATATGAAATTAATATAATTATTTCTAGAATTTATAATAGAACATTTATCCCATAAAAGATAAAACTATTACGTTTAAATTCACATTACAATGTACAATCTTGCAATAATATATTTCTAAAATTTATAATAGGGCATTTATATACAAGATAAAATTGTTACGTTTAAATTTTTATTATATTTATATACAACCTTGCAATAAATAATAAAAATAACAAAATTTGATATATTGCTGAAAAGGGGGCCATAGCCCATATGCCATTCCACTTCATTTCCTAACAAATAAAATTTTTGTACCAGTACACTATATTAAACTAATAGATGTGGCAAAAGCAACATAAAAATGTATATATTGCTAAAAAAAGGGGCCATATGCCATTCCACTTCATTTCATAACGAAGAAAGTCATTTCCAGTACACTATATAAATAATTGTGGCAAAAACAAAATAAAAATGTACCAACCTTTTTTTGTTTTTCGGGAATAAAGTTTCCAAAAAAAAGGGAGCAAATTGTTGCCATTATTAATATTAACATTAACATTTATTAATAACAATAATTGAGAAGAAAGCTATGGAAAGAAAAAGGAAGAATGTTGTGCTTTGAAAATGATTTTCTTTAGTATTTATAGTACTCAAAAAAATTAGTAACTGAAGAAAATTAACAGATTTTGAGTAATTTCATATAAATGAGCATTAAGTGCATAATTATGCTTAATGAAGGGACTGCAACGTGGGATGAAAGTTTTAATTGGGTTGTTACTGCATTTGTTTGTCATATTTAACTGAGCTTTATGAGATCTTTAATTATCATTTAAGCAGACAACAGAAATGAACCAAAAAATGAAATAAACAATTCAATTCTGGCCATTTTAATGACCCGTTATAATGTAATCAACACAAATAATAATGAAAGAAATCATTTTTATTTTTGAAGGTTTGAAGAAAGAAAATAAGAAAAATTCTCAAAATTATGAGAAAAAGGATAAATAGTAATAGAGGCCAATGAGGCATGCCACATTAACGTGTTCATTTTCAGCTTTATTAATATATATAGATGTTTAGTATTTAGGTCTTGAAAATAAGTTGGAGAATAAGTAGTTAATGTTAAAATTAAAAACATAAAAAAGAATAATTATCTTTTACTAATTTGTTGAGAATGACAAAGCAAAGTGAAAATCTAGTGTTGAAAAGCAACAAGTGACCGAGGGAGTATTTTTTTTATGTGACACTATTATTTAGTAGTTTCAAAAGTATATCAATTTGTATATATTATGTATAAAGTAAATTTTATTGATAGATGACTTTCAATTTTATTTTATGACAACTTCGAGTTTCATGTCATCTTTTATTTTATCATAATCCTTTCTATTATTGTTAATTTGTTTCAAATAATTATATTACTATATTATTATGCTCATATACTATATGTAGTTGAAACTCCAGTAAGTCCCTAAATATGTTCCCCTAAATAGGGGATGTGTTGAAACACCAATAAGTCCATTCAAAATGAATACAATGATAATAACAATAACATTTTTTTTCTTATAAAACAAGATTTAAAGATATGACGCTTGACCTAGTTCAACCTCAAAAGCTAGTTCGTGATGAGAGGATTGCTCAAATTCATAAAAATACACCATTAATCTATTCTTCAACTAACGTGACATATTATCAGTCCGTTCTCCAACTAGCGTGAGACTTTTACCTACTCCAAGAATAGATATTATTAACTTACAATACTAGCCCTTCAGAAAAGAATTCTCGTTTTTCATAATCTAAGTAGACACAAGTTTAATTAAATAAATAAAAACTTTTTTATTGATAACTACTGAAACCCAAACATAGAAAAAATCTTGGAAAAATTACCTAACTACACATCATTTTTACCCTATTTTCTATTATTCCCAACCATTTTAAAGAATTACAAAAATTCATATTTTCCTCAATATCTCTCATATTTTCGGATACATCACTCTAAACAATCACCCTTAATTTCCCCCCATTTTTCATGCCTAAAATCACTCTATGGTATCACTAATTACCTCCGTCACTCCATTTTTTAATTTCAAATATTTTTGTTCTCCACTTCATCAATTGCAAGTTATTGAAAAGATAGTTCTTCATCTTCTTTTTCATCAATTTTTTTCTTTCCAGTTCATCGGTTATCGATTTTTTAAAATCTTTTTTAGGTTTTTCATCTACAAACTTCTGATGCATATGGATGATGCTCCATCTTTTGGTATCGTGGTTACCCAATTAGTTGAAGAAGGATGCATCTTTGACTTCAAAATCGACTATGAAAAAAACGCCCAAAAAAAAGGGAAAAAAAGATCGAGTTGTTGGTGGCACTGGTAAAGGTTTCGGGCCGAGATCCATGGGTGATGTCATTGTTGAAAGTGAAAAAAAAAAAGCCACAGGAGTTGATACAGACGAAAGGAGAAAGTGTAAAAGGATTTCTTCATCATTTTTTTTTCTTTCTAACATATCAGATTTTTGATTATTTTTTTCAAATTTTTGTTGTTCATCTTTTTTTATACATATGGGTTCAGATTTTTGATGTACCTAGTTGTTTTGTTTCTTAAATTAATGTATAATGATTTTGTTTCAACAATATGATACATTACAATTTTATCATGCACAATTTATCGTGTTCAAATATTATTTTGATACATAACCTTAATTTGTTGAAACACAAACTAGTATGTATCATGTTCATAATTATGTATTTGATACATAACTATTACAAATTTTATTATCTTTTACTACCGGATACATACACTCAAACTTATTCAACTAGAAGGCTATGTATCTGTAGACATTATCAAATACTATTGTTGACACATTCACACTAATATTTTATAACAATATCTTATAGTTATGTATATGACACAAAATTGATAGAGTAACTATTGATTTTTTTTTTAATTGTTTTTTGTTGTTAATCTTTTTCTGATACGTATGGGTTCTAGTATATTTTCAAATCTAAATATCTCAACAAAATAGATATATTCATCATGTATCAACTATTGTTTTCAACTATTTTGAATCTGTTACGATTTGGGAGAAATTTGAGAGAAGAAAAATTGAAATTTGAATTGTTTGAATCTGTTTTGAATTGAGAGAGATTGACATCAATTTGATTTGTGTGATTTGGAAAACTCACGTTTTATTTTTCATTTATTTTCCTTTTTTTCAATAAACAAGTTGTCTAATGTATCAAAAATGTTATTTATTCAGATGAATGAGATATATCGTGATGACACAAATTTGAAGGGATTTTTGTAAATTGAAAAAGGGTAGGAATATGATGTAATTTGCTCCATACACTATAAAATTCCTAAAAATTATATAAAAATCTAATACGCGTTTGTTTGAAAACTCGGATTATTATTTTTTTCACAACAATTAAAATACCTTTTTCTAATTATATTTGGTTGGAAGAAAAGTTCAAACAATAAAAAATCTTGTCGACAAAACATTTCAACATTTTTTTAAAGAAAAATTTGAAACAAGCATCAAACAACAAAAAAAAATCAATATTTTTTAATCTTTTTTAAAAAAAAGCATCAAGAAATTCCCAATAACAATATCAATTACATTTAGCTGCCAAATAAATTGAAATCATCTATACAATTTTTTATTATCATGATTTTATTACTACAAAAATATAGGTTCATAAAATCAGACTAGTACATAAAGGTAACTAGCTAATAAATAAATTTATATTACGTGTCGAAACCCCAATAATAGAGAATTAAAAGTAGCATAAAAGAAAAAAAAAGGATAATGAAGGAGACATGAAAATATAAATGAAGGTAGGTAGTAACATGGGGTTCTGGAAGTTAGGGAGACAATAGGTTTTAAAAGGTCTATTCTAATTTCTATAGAGAAAGCTACATTACATTTTATTTAAAATAAAAATCAAATAAATAATAATAAACCCTCCTATCAAATCATCATCTTTAGTGATGGCCATTCCCCAAAATTGCTCTACAATTTTGTTTCTTTCATCTTATCCATCTCTTATGGCTACAATTTGGAATAATTCCTACTTTAATTTTCTTGTGGATTTGTAACTCCATTTGTCACTCCTAATTAGTTGTGCTACTTCAATTGTTAGGTCAAATTGGAATTAAAGTGGTAATGCAAAAGTAAAAGCATATACTATAAATTAGTAGGATGAGTCCAGGGGATATCAATCATGAATATAATTTTGCTAGTTAAGCTTTCTTTTAGATATCGTTTGAGTTGGTTGATTAAAAATAGCGGATAAATATATAACATTTTTTTTGTTTTAGATACTAAAATTGATTTTATAAATAAATAATTGTATTATTTTTTTTGGTATAAACAATTTAACTACACATGTTCAAATTATATATTTTGAAGAACAGACAATATACTAGGGATAAAAACATAAAATGTTCGGTCAACTCAAATGTGTATATAAATTGTAAAACTATCACTTGAGAGTCATCAATTTATGACTGATTTGACTTATATATAAAAAAAAAATTGTGTTTATGAAACAGATAAGTAAATAAAAATAAAAATAACTTTATATGCTAATTTGACAAGCTTATAAGCTTAATCAAACATGTTTTTACTTTTAACTTTGTTTTGAGATTCTTCTACTGCTTTCTTCTTTTTTTTTTGCAACAAAAATATTTCATTCCCAAATAAAAGCGAATTCAATATTTAAGCGTTAAATTCTTTTGGCAAATCTAATTTATTCATATCATATCTTGTGTTTGAACAAATCACAATCACATCAATTCAATTAAAACAATAAATGGATGACAATACTTCCCACAAATTTTATGAAGTGAATTAAGGCACGTATAGCCTAGCTAGCTAGTAATGGTATAATAATTGATTTTTTCAGCCGTAGATAATAATGATTGAAGATTGTAAGCCTTCATCTTTAATCGCATGATATTTTTGAGTGGCATTAATTTCTTTATTTTTAATTTCCATCACTAGTGGTCAATGTTTGGTGAACTTTCATATACCTACACTACATATATTAGATGGCAATTACTACTATTTAAACCTAGAAATGTTGACTTCATCACTTTTAGAATAATTTTCGATAAAAAGTGTCGTATTTTAAAGTGAGATTTTTTAATATGAATTTAAATTAATCGAATACAAGAAATGAAAATAAATTATATATTGCAAGCATACATCACAACCATACCGTTGAACTTGCTATATAATGTCATTGCGCGTTGCTCAAATATATATTACTTTTGTCCTAAATTTAATATGATTAACAAATCTTAATTAACACACTAAACTAGATTATTTGCCTTTGTACTTCGGAGCTATATGATAGATTTTTGATTCATTTATATCTTTATCTTTGTTATTAGTAAATCATCTCGTATTTATTTTTTTCATTGATGAAGCGACCCCAACATGAAATAACTAAACTACACATGTTCAAATTATTTGAAAAAAGACGTTCGTATTTACTCTTCAACTCTTAAGTATGGTTCAAAATTACCTTTAGGTTCGAGACCCAAAGGCAAAAATAATTTTTTTCCTAAAAGCAAAAAGAAAATTAGACTTAATGTCTGACAGAAGGTAAACTTAGTTGATTGGCTACCTAAACTCCCACTTTGTTGGTGAAGGTTCGATTCTCCACATTGTAATCCCCTTCCCCAACCCCACCCCAATTTAAAAAGAAAAAAAAAAGAGGTAAACCTGCTAAATTTAAAATAGTACATGAATAAATTTTGCCCTTTACTCTATAAGATATAATGTATGGACAAGAAACAGAAACCAAAAAAATAAAATGAAATGAAACTCCTTGTATAGAGAGACCAAAAATATTATTTTTTCTTCTAGGAAATGGAGGTCATGCCTTCTTCATTTGGAGAGAGACATATAACCTAAAGTTAGTGAGAAAAATAGTCATGGCCCATGGGGAAGAACTTAATATAACCAGATAAATTAAAAGAGAATAACATGAAAGCCTAACTTTTAGTAACAATTACAATAATATATCCACGGTAATTTCATAGGTGGGGTTTAATTTGGAGACGATACGACATGTATGCAACTTTATTATTCCTACTTCGTGAAAGTAGAGACGTTCCAAAAATCCTATGCTCAAGTAAAATATATTCAAAATCAAGTATAAAACGTAAGTACAATCGTCCATGCTCAAAATAGTAACAATAATAAATAATACGATAAGCGAGAAAAAAGCCACAAATAATAATAAAAAATAATTGGAAAGCCTAACTTTTAGCATCTGGGGAAAATCTCAATCTCAATCTTAATCATTGAAGAAAAAAGAGAGTTATAGTATAACAGACACAAGGTTGGATGCATGTGCTTTCAATATATAACCAAACCCTTTTGCACAGTGAGTAACTCAACTAGACAGTTCTTATACAATTTTATTTTATTTAGTATTCTTTCTTTTGGGTAGGGGGGTCTTGGGTGGGGGGGGGGGGGGGCCCCAAAT
>JAJOOR010024687.1:0-11861 GCA_036250505.1 Solanum acaule | reverse complement strand
GGAAATTTTTATTTTATTTTATTATACATTTTTTTGGGATAGGGGGCTGGTCGGGGGTGGACTGAAGTGATAAAAAAAATAAAAAAAAAAATTGTTTTTAAAGCTTTTAACAAGATTTCCATTATAATATGGGTAAATATGGTTACCCATATTATTCATTGGGTAACTTGTTTTTAATCATTTAAAATGTGAGTCGAGTCGAGTAACTTACCCATTTTTATTTAACTCATTTTTTGATCAACTCATATTCGGCTCGACTCGCTCGTTTGCCACTCCTAGTAGTGTCTATATTACAACAAATATGGGAGAAATTGAATAAACATAACAACATTTGTAAAATATAAGGCTTTTAATTGACATAATCGATTGTAAAACAGGCCTCACATAAGGTCAAACTACAATCAAAAACCAAAAACCAAAAACAAAAACATAATTTGATGTTCAATACTAATACATCATCATTCAAAATGGGAAATATTTTCATGCCTACTTAAAGCAGTACTACAATATCATCACTTCCTAGATTGGATTGTTTGAACTACTACCTCTTGATTTTTTTCTTTGTTCCTCTCTCATTTCTTGAAGTTTTCTTGTTGAGATTGCTGCTTTTTCATTCCATTTCAACTTGGGTGTAGTACTTGGTTTGTAACCATTATCACCAGTAACATCAGCAGATTTTGTCACCTTTGTTGTACCAACAGAGAAGATCTTACAACTTGACATCCCATGCTGTATTCAAATTATGAAATAATTAGTGAGTGAGTTGAGTTTGTAGTTAAACATAAAAAAAATAGTATAATTGAATCAATAGAAAACACTTACATTAAGAGCTTTGAATCCATTTTCAGCTTGAAACACACCCACACCCATTCCAATGACTGCTTGCCTTTTGTATGAGGTTGGGCTTCCCCTACCCCTTCCTTTTCTTGTGTTACTATTAGTTAATTGGTAATCAACAGGTGTAGAAGATCCAACATGGTAATTAGCAGGTGATGGACATGTAGGAGGTGTACTAGCTGCTGCAGGTGGTCTTCCTCTTGCACTCTTTGCAAGTGCTGCAGATGCATTAGGTGTTGCAGGTGCAATAAATGGTCTTCCTCTTGCACCTTTTGTTGCACTAGGTGCTGCAAGTGGTTTTCCTCTTGACCTCTTTGCAGGTCCTGGAGATGCACTAGGTGATGCAGGTGGTCTTCCTCTTGACCTCTTTGCAGGTCCAGGAGATGCACTAGGTGCTGCATGTGGTCTTCTTCTTGACCTCTTTGTAGAATGCTCACCTTCTGTTTGTGCTTTCTATAAATATAGTTAAAAATAATTGTAGTTATTACGTATGAGATCTCTATCACATACCAAATTAAAGTTAAAGATGTTGCCTTTGGTCTGTCTAAACCTGAAGTTTTGCCCTTTCCCTTGTCTGTATTTGATAGTTCTTCCCTTGTTGATGACTCAACCCTTTGTGGACATCCTCTCTTGTTGTGGCCTTTAACATTACAATTACTACATGTCATGGCAAGTCCAGTTCTAGGTAGTTTTCCAGATTTTTTACTCTCACCAGCTTCCTTCTTTCTAAGTTTACCTGGCTTGCCAGACATGCTTTTTATTTCTGGTGGTGCAACTGTGGGGTTAGTAGATATAGGCCACATCACCATATTTGTGACAGGTTGAAGGACATTGGCATAAGTCCTCAAGTAAGTTGTCTTACTATAGCAGTTGTCAATGTAGTCAAGAGGTTCACATTTCTTAAAGTAAATGGCAGCCACAACATGTGCACATGGTATGCCTTTTAACTGCCATTGTTAGGAGGTTTAATACTAAATGTGCAAGTTGTTGTGTATCCTAATTCTTTAATGTAGCCTCTTAATTCAAAATAAGACAGTCTATCAACATCAACATCCAAAAACTCTGTAACGTGCCCACCACTGTAAACTGGTTGTCCACTACTCAAATCTAATACTCCACCATGATACCATCTTAAATTAATCAAAGTAAATCCACTCATCTCCTACCTGAACAGAGGCAACACTAGTAAGGAATGAGAAACTCTACTTTCTGAGGTTGTACTTTACCAGTAAACTACAAGACTGTATAAATTCACGAAAACAAGTAAATAACTATTAAAATCCCTAATAAACCACATACTACGACACACATATCAAAACAACATTTGAATGCCCAGACCAACAAAACCTAATCAAACACTACCATCAAAACTAAAATCAAATATCAACATAACATTCAGTTGGTAAAGAATAACCTTCAATTAGAACTAACCCTAATAAACATTAAAAGCCCCTAATAAACTCCACACTACAACACACCAGTCAAAATAGCATTTGAATACGCAGTAAAAATAAAACCCTAATCAAATACTAAATCAAAATAGTATTCAGCTAGTAAAGATCTAACCTTTTCTCAGAAGAAATAGTAAGTGAGCTTTCCGAGCAACGTCAGTAATGGAAGATCGTAGAGAAAAGGAAGAAGAACTGGAGATTTAGGAAGAAGATCGTAGAGATTAATTAATCTAAGGAAGAAGAATGAGGGTCAATTAGGTTCAAAGGTAAAGGTAAAGTCATGGGGTCCACTAATATATACGTGGACAGCGCGTGTATACAAACATTTATTATAAATCTGGTTTATATGGACACATCAGCGTCTGAGGGTGAACTAATATAAAAATAAAAAGGTTCAGGGGGTAATAGAACTCCCGCAAAGGTTAAGTGTGTAGTTGGAAATATGGCTAAAGCTTAAGGAGGCATTTGACCCTTTTCCCTTTTCTTAAAAGAACTTTTTAGCTTCCTATATAAAATTCTTATACTAACATTCATCTTAACGTCAAACTATCTATTAATAATTTTTTTTATATATATAATTTTATTGATTGAGACGTACTCACACTAAATTATAATGTATAAAAACATGTTTACTCATCAAAAATATCTTAGTTGATTAGAGCAAGTTATTTATTTCATTATTAGGTTGCCTAATTAGGATAACAATAAACATTTAGTTAGGATTATAAAGTCATGTTTTACTGAATTATTAGGTTACCAAATAAGCATTTATCTATTTGTTATAAGTCAGTCATGTGAAAAGAACAGTATAATGTCAGTGAGCAGATGGAAGAATGTTGTACAATACATAAGGCCGCTCTTCACTTAAACAAAGATCTCGAATTCGGACCCTTAATTCGAGACCTCAATATGGAAAGTACTTAGTAGAGAGCACTTCTCCCCGAATGAAGCTCAATGTGGCATGAATCTGGATTAGTCGAGCTATAATACTAATACTGAACACGAGATGGGAAGTCAGAAAAAATATATGAGAAATCAAGACTCAAAATGGTGTTTTATTGATTTCCAACTTAAGATTAAAATGTAAAATCCTTCATTACTAGCTTATAACAAACTTCATTACATGCTTTCTTTCCCAGAAATGCTTTTTTCATACTCTTTTTTGAGTTGCAAAGATTGCCTGCTCAGGATGTGTCCTTGACATAAATATCTAACATCTTTCTTAACCCGATGCGTACCAACAATTCTTATTCAGGTACCTTTCAAAACCGATATATATTTTTATTTATTTATATATTATGCAACGTTATACGAGTTTTTTGAGTTATGCCACAGCTACACCAGTGAAAAACTGCATTGGACCCGAGCAAGGAGAAACAGAGTAGTCGCTAAGTGATTTCATGGCTTCAGAACCACATTTCTCTTTGTGTTCATCGATTGATATCTGTGTGCAACGACACTCTGCACTACAAAACGCCTTCTCCCCTCTGCAGCAAATAGTAAAGGGAAGAAGTTGTTATTTTAAGCTCGAAAAGACGGAAAAAATTGGATCTTTGTTCATAAGATATTCCCTGAATAGAGTAATACAGACCACATGCATATAGAAACAAGATGTATTAGAGATTCCTATCACATATTACCTGGAGGAAACTGCCTAAATTTAGTGAACAAACAAAAAACATGTGAAAGTTTCCTACCTAAAAGCTTCACACATTATAAAAATGAAAAATTTGTGTTGACAAAGAAAGTTAACTAAAAGATTTTCCAGCAAGGGCAAAGAAAGCAACAGGTAACTAAAATACACGGCTTACATTACGTGAACATAATCAATATGTTGCCGCAAAAATCATCTTGTGGTCACAATTCAAGATAAGTTGCTTAAAATTATGAAAACGAAATTCCAATATCTCAAACTTAGAATCAACTCTGCAGTTCCTTAAAGGAAGCAGCCTAAAGGAGACTTCTGAATACAATATAAGGCCCTGTGCAATTGGCTTATTTCAGCTATTAAAATAATGTCACTAGCGATAGAAACATCGATAGAGTGGATTGTAAGCAACTGACAGTTAGAGAAACATGACTTGAGTGTGTAATTCAAGCAAATATGCTCTAATCCAAAACGTATGAGAAAGATTCTTCTTGATATAATATTATGGAAAGATGATATAAAGCATTAAGTTATGCAAGTTGGAAGGAGATGTCAACGGAACAAGACTAGTGCTAATTAATAAAGATAAACAATACAAATAGAAACTAGAAAGCAAGACGGGAAGGAGATAAGGATCCAATTTACTATTGACTTTTGTGATCAATACTACAGAATTCGCAACCGATACCTAAGCAGAAGCAAGATTTACAATTGATCAAGAAAGAAACAGTTGCAACAAGTACACATGTAGCCTCTAGGTATATTAACTTATGGGCTACTCCGCGCCCACAAGTAACCAAAATACAGACTAACACAAAGCAGGTCAGGAAGCATGACATGACAAAAGTTCCAAGAATGCAGGCTAATAACTTTCGGGTCTCACCAAAGGGATCTAACAAATATGTCTCGTAACATTTTAAAGTTAAGACGAGATGCCTCGCACAATCTAAAAGCTTTCCGATTCTGTTCATCAAAACTTTCGACTTCCCAAGCCTAGTCCTCAAATGTTTAATAATCATTTCATTCCTAAGATCCCTATTTGGAAACTATTAAGCACATCACTCCAAGCTAACTAATCAACTCATTAATACCAAAGCATCTTCTTTCAAACTGTACAATTCCATAAAGCCTTGCTGAAATCAAACTTGGACAACCACAAATTTCGGATCAGATTCACAAGGGCAAAACTACAGTTTAAAGTAGATCGAAAGCAAAAGATTCAAGTTCTTCGACATGTTCCAACTTGCATAGATCAATGATAACAACAGAAAAAAGTAAACTAGATAAGATATTCATAGAGCAATCATTTATCAAATATAAAGGTTCTGCAGGGTCCACAATTGAAGAAACACTTTCTCCTTAAAATCCATCCCATGTGTGGGCATGACTAAGTTCATTCAACCATTTTGCTCAAAACAAAAGCATATCTATTCAAAATTAAAGCTGCAACATACTTAGATATGAAACATAATCTGCAGCTAAATATCAGATCCCAAAAAGTATCAGCAAAGAAATCAGTAACATATTATCATTACAAAAACCAAAAAAAAAAAGTTGAAATTCTAACCTGTACATGAAAATATCCAACCCCTTAAGCTGTTTCTTGCAAAGAAAGCAAGAATTGAGGAAATCAGCCATAGTAAAACTTGTTGTATGATTAACAGTTTTCTGGTAGGCATTAGAGTTGCTGTTTCCTATAAATTGACCATCAAAATACTCTCTTTTCTTAACCAAATTTGTACCCACATGAGAAATAACACAAGTATACTCCTCACACATCTCCATTTCTTCAATACTAGGCTTCTTCTTAAAACTAGTAAAAATTGGGATTGGGTTTGAAGTAGTTGATCTTGGAGATATAGCAATAATTGCTGCTCTACTATTTCTACTACAATTACTATTCTTATTCATAGCTGCCACAATTCCAAGTCCAACAACAGCACCATTTGGGTCCTCAAACTTCTTAGGAGATTTATTGCTGCTGCTGTTATCAGCGAGGGCAAAAAGGGAAAGATTTATAGACAATCTCTTCTTGTTTCCTTTCCCTTCAGCCATTTTAACACACACCCAGATAGAGAAATAGATTAAATTTTAATGGGGTTCTCTTAAATCTCTCAAAAACAGAAAAAAAAAACTGAATCTTTATGGTTTTGTTTTTGCTCAATCTCCTTACTTTGTTTCTGTCTCACTGTGTACTTTTTATCCTTCACCAAATACAGAGTTATCTATACATATAGATAGAGAGAGAGAGAGAGAGAGAGGAAAAAGCAGAAGTTTCTCTCTCTACACTTTTTTCTGGTTCTCCCTCACTGAGAAGAGGAGCACAACTCTGGTTTTTCAATGGAGGAGGAGAATATAAACACATCACAAATAATAACTTCAACATTTTCAATCATTTTCTTTTTTGGTGGAAGATTACATTTCTACCCCTCCACAAATATTGGTCTTTGTCATTGTCAACCCCTCCACAAATATTGGTCTTTGTCATTGTCAATAACTTATTTCTTTCAAATTTTAAATTAAAAAGAGGAAATATTTATTTATATATTTTTTCTCTTATAAGAGGGAATTAGAGGTTGAAGCATAGAAGTGTTGAAAACAATCTAAATTAGGTGTGAGTTATTAATTTGGTTCCTAATTATTAACAGCCTTAAAACATCTATCTACTTGATTAACTAGATTTAGATACGCCCTCGATCTTCCCCGATCTGCCACATGACATAGCAAGTGGTTTCAAACTCTTGTTAAGGACATGCAACTCTTATTAAAAGCTGAGAGAATTGTGCCGAAAATTTAGGGGTGTATTTCATTCATGTTGCAAGATCGAGAGTGTATTTAAGTTCAGTTAGTCAAGTAAATGAGTGTTTTAAGACTGTCAATAGTTCGGAGATGAAACAAATAAGTGTTTTCGATACTCCGCTTGGCAACAATCTGTTGATATGTAACTACTTTGAGGAAAAAACTGATAGTCGATAAGGAACAATATTTCAATTCTGGATATAAGATCAATAATTTTTGTGAACAAGTAACTAAATTTCTTATTATTATTCTTCTCTTCATTTCAATTTATTTATCATATTTTAATTTGGCACGAGTTTAATAAAGTAAAGAAAAATTTGAACCTTGTACTATGAAATGAAAATTATGTTAAATACATAAAAATGTAAATTAAAATATTTTTTAATCTTGTGATCTTAAACATGTTATGTGGAAACGTGAAATTAAAGAGTTGCTAAATAAAAAAAAGACATTCTTTTGAAACAAGATTTTTAAAAAAAAATAGAACAATCAAATTGAGATGAAGAAAATATATGATATTTATTGTAGGCAAATAATTTAATTTGGTCCACATTTATTATAGTGAATAAATATTCCACTGTCAACGTCGAGTTTGTTTTTATAGATATTTTTTTCCCTTTATAATTCAATTAAGGGCCTGTTTGAAAAGCTATCAGATAATTAGAATTGGTGTAATTATTAGAGCAGTAATTACCAGCCTAGTAATTACACAATCTAGTAGTTATGTTGATCTGTTTGTTAGTCACAATGTAATTACAGTATAATTACAAGTGTGTTGTTTGGTTACACTAATATATATATATATAGAGAGGAAATAAGTATATTTATGCAGACCTCCCATTTCCCAATGTACATTATTCTTTTGTGAATGTACATTATGATTAAAGAAATAATCATAATGTTGTCTTCATAATGGTAGTGATGTTTCTAATTTATATGCCAAGATCAGTTAGTATAACCCACTACCATAAAATACCAGTACACCCAAAAAAAATTAATTAGTTCATTAAGTGCATGAATCAATAGTTTGCTCTTTCATTGATCAGTATGAATCATTGACAAATTTCTTAATCAATTACTAATTAAATTATTCTATTCCATTTTAAAAAAAAAACAAGTGGGGTAAACAAACACAAATAATCTAGCTTGTACTCCACTTTGCAATATTAAAGATATAAATTAATAGTAAAAAAACGATGAGCATATACTTTAGGTTCACCAATCAATGAAAAGGCATAGTATAGTATTGGTTTCAAGTTTTAAATTATCAAAACTCGAGTTGGAACCATTAAAGGATATGATGCAGTAGATGTGGTTATCAGCGGCGGAGCCATCCTTGGTCAAGGGGTGTCAAGCGACACCCCTTCGCCGGAAAATTACATATAGAGGTTAAATTTTAATTTAATAAATATATATACAAGTATTGTCACCTTTTAAAACAAGTTGAAGGTTTACTCTATTGATTAAGGGGTTGATAAAAATTTAGGAGGTCGCATGTTCAAGCCTTACTAGCCTTGTTATAATTGTTTTTATTTTATTACAACCATTGACACCCCTCTTTTATCATAGGCTTTGAAGACACCGGATGAAAAAAAAAAAAAAAAAACTCAGGAGAAGTATTAATTGAAAAAGGGGAAAAAAAAAACTTTAGGCGCATTGTCGTGATTGTGAGATATTAAAAGGTTTGTGTTTTCGCCTTTTCTTGAGGAGTAATGATGACCTCTTTAATACTTTATGCTTTATGTAAAGGGTAAGGGTGTATATAGTAGTTTGGAAAAATACATAAAATATCCTCCAAAATAGTTCGATTTTGTCCATTACAAATGAAGATATTGTTGGAATATAAAAATAAGCAACATAAGTAAATAGTTAGGATAATTTGAATGTAATATATATAATAATACATAATTATAGATTTTAATCAAACATAAAATTGATTGATGTTTATTATCTCTCGTGAACGCTATCACAGATAGCAACTTCAACCACGAGCAAATCTGTTCACACAATTTTCTTCCAGTTCCACGGTCTTGTTCTACATAATCTAAATTATACTGGAATATGTGAAGTGCGTGTGGACAAATTTCTAACAAAAAAAAGTGGGTATAAACTTTCCCTCCTTGACAGATATGAAAATATTTCATCACCGAGCATGTTTGGTTGAGTGGTAGAAATTAGAATTGTCCGGTGTAAAAGTATATATCCTGGATGAAACAAATAATTCACATTTAGTTTAGGGGTGTTTTCAGTACTTTTCTCGACAGCAATCCGTTGATAAGTAACTACTTTGAGGAAAAAATTGATAGTCGATAAAGAAAAATATTTCAATTATGGACATAAGATCAATAATTTTTGTGAACAAGTAACTAGATTTCTGATTGTTACTCTCTTCATTTCAATTTATTTATCATATTTAAATTCGGCACGAGTTTAATAAAGTAAAGAAAAATTTGAACCTTGTAATATTAAATTAAAATTATGTTAAATACATAAAAATGTAAATTAAAATGTTCATTAATCTTGTGGTCTTAAATATGTTATGTGGCAAATTGAATTACTAAAAAAGGAAAAAAAACATTTTTTTTAAGTGAAATTTTATAAAAATAATAGAACAAATAAATTGAGATGAAGAATATGATATTTGTTCGAGGCAAATAATTCAATTTGATCCACAATTATATAGTGAATAAAAATAAATTTTCCACTGTCAACATCAAGTTGTTCTTATAGATATTTTTTCCCTTTCTAATTAAATTAGTATACGAAGATATCAGTTGACAAACCTAATCATAAATATACAAATTTATTGAATAATTTCAAGATTCAATTTGTTGTTAAATGATATTGTAAAGCATACATAGAAAAACATTAGCATATTTAGAACCTAAACAGATTATAATAGTTAATATCTATGAAAACAAACAAATATATAAGTGTAGTTCATTGTCTAAATTTATTAACAATATTTTAAGTATTATATTATTATTAATCATAATTATCAGCATAATGACTACAATTCTCTTGTAGGCTCGTTTGGAGGTGATTTCAATTAAGTGACTTAAAGTTGAAATTTTATTAGAATATATAATTTGAATTTTTAAGTAGTATTTTTTTTCCATAGATATGAAAGCCTACATAATTTGTGAAAAGTGTCAAAATTTCTCCAATTCTAATACAATATTATCAGATGAGCAAACAATAATTCATAACAAGTATCGACTATTCTAAGACGCTAAGTTAATAAATCACAAATCTCTATGTTCTTTTTTATAAATAAATGTTTCTAATTACATAATATTTCAAATTTTAGAACACAAAATCTTACAAAGATCTACCAATCAACAATAATAGTTACATTTTACAAAATAATGATTTTTTTTGTTTTTACAAATTTTTAAATGATGAATTTTTTGTTTTTATAAAATTAAATTTATGGGTCAAATTAAATATATTTTTTAAAATGATTAAAACTACAATTTGAAATTTGAAATCCTGTTCTTTAAGAAAACTTGAGAATTGAAGCTAAAGTTTTACAAACAAAAACTTATTACAAATCAAAATATCAAATTGAGACTCCAAATCCTATGTGTAAATACCAACTTAATATAGGTTCACAATTTTGGCTTCTTCATTATTTGACATTAAATTTTCTTTTGCTCTTCCTAATTATTTTATCTCGTAGTGCACTTAGGAGTGGAAAATGTATCGTCATGACTCAATTTATTGAATAGTACTAGCAACTACTCGATTCTAATTCAATAGGCAAATTTTTGCAACTTATTCCCCTTTTATAATTTTTTTTTAAAAAAAGAAATACATCTGAAATACACATATTATATCAACTAGAAAGAAACACTAACTTTAATTTACAAAAACCTCTTGACACTTTTCAAAGATCTAGTCTAGACATGTACAAGAGCTTCTACGTAGAATACACACAAAATTAAAAAAAAAGAAGTTCCACTTGAGGAAAGTGTAGATAGAAGCTGATGAATAAATATTTGTCATTCCCACACTTCGAACAACCTGAAACATACTTGCACCCAACAAAAAGGTACATCAAGAATAGTATCAATACACCACACATACTAATAGGTATCTTAGTGTAACATATCATTTCGCAAAAAAATTCTTTTTCTAAAAGATGATTATTTTGTCCTCTTTCATACTTGTGTTATGCTTTATTTTGGTGTGAGGTTGATTGGCATGGTCCTCAAAGAAGCGCTCATGAGTGATTTAGTGGTTTTGAGACTTTTGGGGTGATTCATATTAAGAGAGTTGACTTTGGTCAACATTTGAGAACCGAGCGACAGATGGTGATTCTGTCAGTTCCGTTGATTTTGGAACGTCGAGTTTAGGCTAGTAGGGTGGTTAGTTTGGGTCCCAAGATTATATTGTGTAAATGATCATTAGGATGTAACTTCTAAAAGGAGAGGAATAATTTTGACTAAACGATCTTTTTTCAGAAATCTGATGATTTCATTGGTTCCATTACATGTTTTATGATCAATTTACACTATTATATCATGTATAATGGTTTACGAATGAGTTTCTAGGTTCAAACCAAGGTGTTTCAATACTTTGAGAGCTTTGGCGAGATTTCTTCAGGAAATTCGTGTGGGGGTTCCTAACTCGAGGCACCCCCCATCTCGAGGCACCGCGCCCTGAGCCCCCCACCCCCACCTCGAGGCTCCGCTCCTCGAGCCTCCCACCCCGCCTCGAGGCACAGCACCCCGAGCACCCCCGAGGCACAAAGCCCACCCACCCCAGCCTCGAGGCATCAAGCCCACCCACCCTCTACCTCGAGGTATCGAGCCCCTACCCCCGCCTCGAGGCACCGAGCCAACCCACCCCGCCTCTAGACACCGAGCCCCCCACCCTAGCCTCGAGGCACCCTGGCCCGAGGCCCCCCACCTCGAGGCACCGCACACCGAGGCCCCCCACCTCGAGGCACCGCACACCGAGGCCCCCTCCCGTCCCCACCCCTTCCTCGAGGAATCGCGCCACGAGGCCCTCCACCCCCTGCCTCGAGGCACCGCTCCCCGAGGCCCTCCCACTCCCTGCCTCGATGCCCTCCAACCCCCGCCTTGAGATCCCCCGCCCCCGACTTCGAGGTACTGTACCCT
>JAJOOR010024686.1:0-11246 GCA_036250505.1 Solanum acaule | reverse complement strand
GCCTTATCACTACCTTGTGCAAGCGGGCAGAAGTGCCTCTATTTGATGCTGACGAGGTACTTCCCATTGATGCCCCCCCCCCCCCCTCTTCACCCTCTTTTGGTTAGGGCAGGTTCTACTTCTAGGAGAAAAAGGAGGAGGACTGGCAGGACTAGCCGTAGTAAGGCGGCTATTGATTCGGACGATGAGGCACGGGTTGAGGAGGATCTGGCAGCCGTTCGGGAGAGATTGGGAAGTGCTTATGCCGACTTCACTCCAGCCCCACCCAGCACTGCCTTGGAGGTTCAGATACTCCGCCTCCAGTTGCATCAGGAGAGGAGAAAGAATCTGGAGAGGGATCGCCTGCTAGTCCGGATTTGGAAGACCGTGAGGACTATATTCATTTATATTGCCCCTAGTCAGGAGCTCCCCCGGGTCGAGAGAGAGAATTTCTAGCATGTCACCTTTATGGATGAGGCAGCTACTGTCCTAGTACCTCTGGAGGATCTAGACTCAGATATGGACACTACCCAGTCTGAGGGTTCTTGATTTGGGTTGTTATTTTGATTCCTTTGGCTTGTAATTTAAGACGCTAGTTTTTATCTTTAAACTTCTTAAGTTTTTGTAGCACACAGATGCTTGATTTCCTGCTTTTCCGCAGTAAATGGTGAATTTCTAGGTTTTATAAATTATCTACTTTGCTGAACACTGTTTGGGGTTGCCGAGATTTGTTCGGATCCCATTTGGGTTGACATTTCGAGTTTAGGGAAAACAAGGGAGGCAGGGTTGAGGTTCTGCCTTGCCCTGTCCCGCTCTGGCTTTTTCGCTATGGCGGGAATAATCCCGCTCCAGCGGCTCCGACGGGACCAGAACCCAGGCCAATAATTTATTGGTTCTTTTCGTTTTTCTAAGATTTCCCCAAGGTTTCCAGCTTAACCAGACAATCTAAGATAAATCTCCAAGCTAGGAAAATCACTAACTAATCTGAATCAAACTTAACGACACGGCATCCCACTAGTTCCCATTAATTGAACATTACACCCATACATACCTAGGATACACCCAGACATTTACACGATTATTAATTGGTTGCGACGCACATCCAAATTCCGTTTTACGAATCACCTCATAAATTAGCTAGACCCTCGCACCAGCTTAGTTCTGACTTTGTTTTTGCAATGAGTTTCTCGACACTCAAGCATTTATGACTTGCATAACTTCAATCAATGTAGCCAACACAGTGCACAAATTCAAGGTTCAAGCACACATTATAGTACACATAATCACCTCATCATATTCAAGCAATTACAGCTTCACCTTCACAATAAATTCAGAAAACAAAAACTACACACTCACATATTCAAGTAGCAACTAAAGACAAGCCCAAATTTTTAATTAGTTATTTCGCTCCATAGATGACTATTACTGGTCATCCGTGCTCTTTATAGCCCCTAAGGCTAGATACCAATTGCAACCTTCCCAATTCCAATTGCATTGCTTGTGTTCCTTCAGTCGTGACTACGACGTTTTGTTCACTTCGTTGAGATACCAATTGGACTCAACTCATACCACAAGCGACACTTCGCACAAAAGGAGAGAATGAGTGGAACAATTTCCTAGAATGCTTCCTAGCTTCCTGAAGATTAGGTGTGGACGTCAACATACCAATCCGCAGGAGTCTAGTCCACATTTTACTCTTGTACGGGGAGATCGGTAACCTAGGCTTTGATACTAATTTGGCATGACCCAACTCACCGAGACGTGCGGGCACCCACTCTAACACCTAAGTAGGAGAACCCTCATATCTCAATTAGTTAAACATGCAGAAAATTTAAAGAAAACAAAAATAATTAAGATAATACTATGATTTTATAAATAACACCCTTAGACACACTATTAGTTAAACTGGTAAAGTAATTTAAACAACTCTCATGGATCTAGTCTAAATAGGTACAAGAGCTACTAAGAGTACAACTGGACAATAATTAAAAGACACAGCTCCCACCATGCGGAAGGAAGAATAGAAGCTGCTTGAGGTTTCCTTCGTATTCACCTAATGAAACGTCACAAATCCTGCATCCAGACTATGTCAAAAGACATAGCAATAGTAGTATCAGTACAAAACACGCGTACTGGTAGGCATCATTGGTCAACCCAATGCCCACCACATAACAAAAGGAAACAACTAGTAAGATCATGACATAAACCACTCGCTTCTCCACATTTACCCCCTTCTTGAAATACCTCCAATATACACTAGTATTCTAACTATTAACATCCTTCTCCATCATCCTACCTACCAGGTACTTGACATAGCCTAACCATTCTAACACATAGAGAAATTCCCCAAAATACAAACACCAACGTTTCGACTAACCGTTCACGTTATACCCCTGCTCCCTCGTCACATTACCCAACCATAGTCACATAATATATTACATCAAGCTCCCTTAACACTAAACTCAAATCTCTTTCCCCCAAGGTGAAAATCCACCTAAACATATTTCATCACACATGCTACCTCTTTTTCTCACCATTACAACACTTGAACATACCTTACTATCTATTACTCGCCCCTTGACAATAGCCCTTCCACTATATCCAACTCGTCCAACATGTATAGGTAAATTCAACTATATACTCCCAAGCGCATATTTGAGAAAACATTAACAATATTTACAAACAACAAACAGTTTCACATTTCTCAAGTCACACAATTATGCCACATCATTGGTCCTCTCATGGAACCCAAACCCAAACAGTTAGTTATGCCAGAACGTGGCAACCGATCCAAGTTAGTTATGCTGGAACGTGGCAACCGATCCCATAGTTATGTCGAAACGTGGCAACCAATCCAATAGTTATGCTGGAACGTGGCAACTGATCCGAGTTAGTTATGCCGGAATGTGGCAACCGATCCATTCAACACATCGCAATCACAAACACAAGTATATCCTCAAGATCATACATTTCAATGACAATTCACCCATCTTATCCACAACAAGTGTGATCAACAATGCAACATTATCAACATACGTTAATTTGTCATACTTAGCCCTATTTCATTATCTAAGGCTTCTTTCTAGGGTTAAATCACAATTCATCATAAATCTTTAAAACAATCACTCCAATTTGTGGTCTCACATACGTTCATAATTCTAGTTCCAATTATGATTTCGTATTCTTATTCTTGAAACAATTCTATCCAAGATAGCAATTCTAGAACCCTAATAAGTCACCAAGGCATAAACCCAATTACTTTGATTTCTAGGAATTACCCTTGGAATTCACTCGGTGAATGATGGTCTGCACATAAACTCTACCATTGATTTACATATATTACATGGTGAACACAGATTTAAACTACTCGATTCATAAAACCTAGCCTACCTGGGCGTCAAGCTGTTGCACGAAGTTTTTGACTTTGATTCTGATTTTTCGGGCTTCGCGACGGTAGAATTGCCAAAAAATCTGCAAGATTTCACCATCCTCACACTAAAAATCTCATTCTCCTTCCTTCCCAAGCTTAGAGCAGCTTTTCTGAGGTTTTTAGGGTGTTTTATGACTTATTTAGGTATTTTAGGAAGATGGAGAAAATAGAAATTCTCGTAATTTACGTTCTGCCTCGTCAATCCCGCCCTGGCACCAGCTTACCTCGTTGTGGCGCCGCCGCCCTAGCAGCAGGGCCCGCTCTGGCAGGACTAGCCCCAGAAATTTTCCAGATTTTTGTCTCTCCTAATTAACGACGGTTCGGGTCGTTACACATTGTTCTCTCCATTCCCTGTCTAAGAAAATCACCTCTTCTATTTTCCTCCAATTTGTTCAAGAAATCTCACAATTCCTTTAAAATATTTTCCACCCACTTATAAAGGTAAATACATTGTCACCAAGTATATTTTGAGGTTTCCCTCTATTATGTAAAGACACTATTAATAAAATAATTTTAAAAATTGGGTACTGAAGATTTCGAAAAATTTGTTGAAGACCAAGTTGAGGAAGAACAATTTTCTATTAGTTTGTTTTGTATTTAAAGTTTTTTGAGAAAAAAGACAAATATACCCCCGAACTATCGTAAATGGTATGCAGATACCCTCCATTATACTTTTGGGATATTGGTGCCCCTGTCGTCCAAAAACTAGAGCATATATACCCTTTATACTAACGGACATAAACGTGTCATAATCTTATCCACCGATCGACATTTATTAAATATTGGATCGACGGAAAAGATTGTGTTACGTGTCCCTATTTAGTCTTCCGTTAGAGTGAAGGGGATATATGCTCTAGTTTTTGGATGGCAGGGGCACCAATGTCCCAAAACTATGACGGAAGGTATCTGCATACTATTTACGATAGTTCGAGGGTATATTTGTCCATTTTCCCTAGTTTTTTTTAGAATTTTGTATCCTTTCTCAATTAATATCAACTAAGTATGTATGCTATTAATATTTGAATTTATTCAAAATATCATGTTGCATAGTTTATGAATCTTGTATGTGTTCCTAATTTGAATTCATCCCAAAGGTATGTCAACTAGATATGTATTTTATTTATAGGAAGAACAACTTTCTATTAGTTTGTTTTGTTTTTTAATAAGAAAAATTCAGAATTTTGTATCATTTCTCAATTTTTATTCAAAATCGTATGTATGCTATTAATATTTGTATTCATTCAAAAATCATGTTGCATAGTTTATGAATCTGGTATTTGTTCCAAATTTGTATTCATTCTAAAGGTATGTGTCACGACCCAAACCGAGTAATGAGTGGCACCCACACTTAAACTCCTAGGTGGGCGAACCAATGAATTCAACCCCAACTTATATTTTTCATTCAACTTACAAAATATTAACCATAATGCCGAAGCTTAAATCTTATTAGTGTAAGAAGCACAAATCCATTAAAGTCTACTGTATGTCATTCCCAAAACCTGAAAGTTATCACATCAAGGACATCTAGTCTTCAAATACTAAGTCTAAGAGTATTGAAGACACCAAAATAAATGAATAAAATAGTTTATTTCCGGAAACTAAGGACATCATGCCATGACCAAGAGAATCCAACACGATCTTGAATGAATAGCTCCCCCTGGAACTTGATATGCTGGAGACTAGCTAAAGCTGAGGGCAAGTCGAAGTCGTTGGTACACTCGTTGCACTCCCCAAAAGAAAAACAAAGGAAAACACAAGTAGGACTCAGTACAGGGCAACATATACTAAGTAGATATCATCGGGCGACTCAAAATAGTAACTAATATGCATAAAGTAATAGTATAAAATCAACTATAGCACTTAGCAGGTAATAAAACAAACAACATGAACAAGTGACAACTGAAGCAAGTACGTAATCAATCACAATATCAAGCACACACGAGGAATCATGCCTCCACACCACGCTCGTTTGGGAAATGGGTTCTTTGAGATTGAGTACATTCAGTTAATTCAATATGTTTTCCTCTTTAATGTTACCGTGTCGGAACGTGACACCCTAATCCAATGATACCATGTCGGAACGTGACACCCGAACTAATAATATCGTGTCGGAACGTGAAACCCCGATCCAATAATTCTGTGTCGGAACGTGACACCCCAATCCAATAATATTGTTAATTTATCATTTATTATCACCACTTTTCACTGAATTAACAATATCTCATCAAGCCTTCTTTATTCAAGGCATCACTTCAATAGAGAGGGTTTTAGATTATAAATTTCACGGTCTCAGGATTTCAGACCAATCAAAAACCACACAACCACACAATCAAGTACATAGAAAACTTCACAATATCACTCAATGAATATCAATCGCTATTAAGAGTCTATCTATCACATAGAATAAACCATAACCTACCTCCACCGAAGAACCGAAGTCAAGCAAGCTATATCTCCAATACTTTTCATTTTCTCAACGCCTCCGAACGTTTCCAATCTACCAAGTATGCATAATTTGTAAGTTAACGAGTCTATAGACACCCATGTTACTATATGTCTAGCCTAGACCCAAAAACTCATCCAAAACTATAATCAATTTCCTAAAGTTCAACCCCAAGGGTGAATCTTAATTCCTCCAATTAGCATAACTTTTATGGAATTTAAATAATTTGATACACCTAATATTTAATTACCTATCTCAATATATCAAAATATAATTTATAATGTGAGAACAAAATATTAATATATAAAGATGGAAGTCACTGATCACGAAACCAGTGACAAACGGACTAGCAGCAACCCAACACCCAATTCATAAACAACAGTTACCGTTCAATTACACACATATATAATATAGGAAAAAGGGCATGATATACCCCTTAACTTTGTCATTTAGAGCTGATATACCCCTCATTATGAAAATGACTCATATATACCCCTATTGTTATACAAATGGATCACTTATACCCTTTTCTCTAACAGAGGTGAAAAAATTAATTTTGGTTTAATTTTTTAATAATTATTTTAGACAAAATATAATCCCATATGGGAATACTTAATCCTACTCAAACATATATTTTTTTGACTTTTTTTTGTTTCAATGACTAATTTAGATTTTTTATTTTGATGGTCAAATTTATTTATGTTTCATTAATATTCTTGTAAAATTTATCATAGATGACCCAATTTTTTTTTTCAAATACAAAAACTAAATTACAATATAGCCGAAAAAATAGTTTTAAATCATAATATAGCCACAAAAAAATTGTTTTAAATTTTTTTCCTACATTAAGGAATAAAATAAAAAATAAAATAAGAATAAGAAACTCAAATAATGATAATCAAAGAAGTCAAAAAATAATTTATGTATGGAAAAGATTAAAATATACCTTGAACTTTGCTAGAAGGATCATATATACCCCTAAATGATTTTTAAAAAAAATAAAGGTTAAATATATAAATTTAAAACTAATTTTTTCACTCCCGTTAAATGAAGGGTATATGTGAGCTCATTTTGTAACGGTAGGGGTATATGTGAGCTATTTGTATAACGGTAAAAGTATATATGAGCTACTTTCATAATGAGGGGATATCAACTCCAAATGATAAAGTTAAGGGGTATATCAGACACTTTACCCTATAATATATAACCTTCCCTGCAACCTAACCTTTTAACCATTAATTGTTTCACCGATAACTTCACCAATCATCACGTCCTCAACTTTGTACTTTTTCCAATTCTGTAATCTTTTTCCACACTAACAAAAAGAAACAATCCTATATTCACTACAACTATGTGCAACCCAATTTCGCCCAAATCAAAATATAATTATCATAATAATAAGGAAAATTTTCAAAATGTCAATATTTTAACATTTAATAGGACTCATTGTCAATACTTTTAATATTTAGTAAAAATGTCAGAACTTTAGTTTAATATGTATCTTATTTAAGTTTTTATTATTTGTTTTATTTAAAGAATACAATTATTAAATAATAGAAAGGAGAAATTTAGGGGAGAGAAATTTTTAAAAAAGGAACAATTGCTTAAAAGTCTAATCAGTTACAAAAATTCAAAACTAAATACAAATTCAAAAAAAAAAACACAAAGAACTCATCCCACTTGTTCATCAAATTTCTAATATCGATTTTTAAATTTTTATTGATAATACTCAATTTCTGTTGAAATGAATTTGATTAAATCACATTTTTTTTATATCCAACCATGGCTTCAACGGATCAGATTTTAGAACCAAAATAGACTTTCGTGAAGAAGAAGAAAAAAAGAGAGAATCGGAGAAGAAGGTTGCAAAGAATGAGAGAATGGAGAAGAAGGTTGCAAAAATTGTATTCATATTAATTTTTGTTTGTCAATTGTTTTTCTTTTACTCAACATTTATATTTTTATTACGAACATTATAATTTTTTTTTAGTTTGTAGTCATTCCAGTTGGTATGCCAAATTGATTTGTATTTCTTAAACATAGATGTATCATATTTCTTTCACAGTCAATTTGTATTTTTTTTAGAATATTGTATCATTAATTCCTCAACAGATTGTATTATTTTTATTATGTATGCTATTCTTTTATCAAAATCTTGTATCTTTCTTTAAACGTATTGATTAGATTATATTGTGATACAATGAATAATATTTTTGTAATACGAATAAAAGAAAAATATATTTGGCAGTTATGTAATACAATTTTGATCGCTGGAATACAATTTTTAGTTTTCACTATGAAAGTAAAATACCAATTTTAATTTGAATGGTAAAGTGAGCACATAAAATACAAAAGTTGTTGATATACAATTATGATGAAAACATAATAAAAAGAAATACAGACTTGTTGTCATTGAAATTGAGATTGAAATACAAAATGAGCACAATAAATACTCACATCAATTGAAATACAAAATTGACTTTGTTGGTATGTCATTATGATGAACTAAAAAAAAAAAATACAAACTTTTCTGAATACAATGTGAAAGTTAAATACAAAATGATCACAGTAAAATACGCACCACAATATGATATTCAATTTTAATTTGAATGGTAAAGTGAGCACATAAAATATAAAAGTTGTTGGTATACAATTATGAAGAAAACATAATAAAAAAGAAATATGTTGTCATTGAAAATTGAGATTGAAATACAAAATGAGCACAATAAATACTCATTTCAATTGAAATACAACTGTGACTTTGTTGGTATACCATTATGGTGAATACAAAATAAAAAAAAAGTAGAACTTGTTTGTAGATAAAGTGATATTGAAATACAAAATAAGCAAATTAAAATACAAAATTGTCGTCATTTGTGTTCTAAGTAGAAAATTGTGATATTGAAAAATAGAAAATTGTTGATTAAGTTGGATACCTCTAGTAATTCTCTTAGATTCTGCCATTGGAGCGTGATTTAGAGTTTATCAAATCCTAAACGTGATTTCAACTACAGACAACAATTTTAAACAAAAATAAAATCATAAAATAAATCTTAAAAAACGAATAAAGATGCATACCTCAATAAAAGGGATTGTGTGAATATCTTTATAAATATATTTTTCAATTTCTGGAAAAAAAAAAAGGAAGAGAGAGGCGGATTTTGAAATGGAGAAGAATTGGAAGATGTAAATATGTTGCAAAAAAAAAAAGAAAATGAAAATATGAGAGAGAGAAAATATTCCCTTTATTTTAAACATATGATAGAGGATTAATTGGGAAATGTGTAATTAAGATAAGATAAAATAGGAAGTAAATTAGGATACACAAGCTTTTCTAAAATAATGACATTTTGACATTTTGACATTTTTACTAATATTTATAAAGTATGGAGGTTTTTACTAATTAAGTTAGACTTTTTGACTAATTTGCTAATTTTTCCTTGAAATATTCTTTATTAATTTTTTGATAAATAGAAATCGGAAGAAAAGGGGACTTTTGCTATTTTCCTTAGGAGCAGAGTGGACTAGGTAAATTGAAAGATGAAATTTCAGAAATAGCTATATTAAGATGAAGTTAGATTTTTTTTGCTATATTTTGGCTAATTAAAATATGTAGCTATATTATTGTTTGATATCAGTATATTCAAACAAATACAATATTTAATGCATTACATGAATTGTGCAATATATTTTTTTTAAAAATAAATTGTTTAGCATAAATCATCTTAATCTTTCATAATCGATAAGACTGTGAAATCTTACTGGATCTTTTTCATAATAAAAAAAAAGAATTGTGCTACAAGATCTTTTCTTATTCATTGTTTTCTCTATATCACTAATTATTACTTGTACGACATTGATATATGAATTTTTTTTCTATTGTTACAAAAGAAATCCATTGGAATACATTGATACGATATTGATATAAATACATTTTGGTGACGAATACACTATAGAAACACTCAAATATATTAATATAAATATATAATAACTAGCAGAATATATACTCAAATACATGATACAAATGTATAACAATGAACTAATACACTTAAATACATTGATATAAATTTTTAAAAAGTTACAAAATACACTCAAATACATTGATACAAAATGAATAACAAGGAACACGTACAATTGATACGTTGATATACATATATAATCAATAGCAAATATAGAAAAATAAATTTGATACAAAGTATAACAAGAAATAATTTCACTTCAATAAATTGATATCATACATCATAAAAATCAAGAAATATATACACATCAATTGCTTTTCCAAATACATTCTAGCGATGAATATACACTGTTAATACAAATATATAACAATGAACAGATAATACATGAATACAATACATGTGTATTGATACATGAATCCAATGCATATACGGGTGTGTTTGATTCCTTGAAAAAATTATCAAAGTTGCCTCAAATTCAAGATATAATCTCTTTGTGATATATCCAATCTTCCAAAACAACAATTTCATAAATCCACAATTTAAACTTAAGCTTCAAAACTTAATTTCTCTCATTACTGTCATTGGAGTTTCGTAAATCATTACGAGTCAATAACGACAACTTTTTTTCAGAGCAAAGGAGAGGAAGCACACCGTCATTGAATTTGAATTTATAGAGAATTTGAAGAATCATCCATGAAAGAAAAGGAGAAGGAAGAAAATCATTCATAAAAAAAGAGAAGAAATACGACTAATTTGGAGAGAAAAGACAGATAATTGATAGAAAATGGTAAGATGTGGGTTAAATGACCTTTAAGCCCATTCTATTTTCAAGTTATAACCCTCCGGATCTCTATAACTAATTTCCATATTTCTACTCCGTCAATGGTAAGAGTACTAATTGATGTTAAAAGTACATATTTAGTGGCAATTAAGCTATTGTTATTAATTAATTATCGTTAAAAATCATTTTTGATGTAGTGAGAGTATATATATACTTTGATGGTATATGTATACTCCCATGGTATCAGGCAGTAATTAAGTAGTCTTTTTACGAAAATATTGCCTCTTCCTCTAATGGTATCAAGGAGTAATTGAGTAGTGTTTTCACTGAAACATTATCTCTCTCTTTGATACCATCAGAGTATATCTATACTCTGATGGTAGAGCTGGGAACCTAAATAAGCCACAAAAACATAAAAGTGACCAAAATAAGCCACCACTTTAGGAAGTAACTAAAATAGGCTTAGTGGAAGAAAAAATTTCACTTTACCTAATATTCTAAACGTTTTCCGTTAGTTTCATAACGTGTATATTTTAATATATAACGGAACTATTTCCTACACTTTATAAAATGGAACTATTTCTTACACTTTATAAAGTGTAATTTTTTCTTACACTTTGTAAAGTGGAACTTTTTCTTACACTTTATAAAGTG